>CAUYUJ010022345.1:60000-124833 GCA_963575745.1 Prorocentrum cordatum
AATCAAGAAGACTGCACAAGCACGAGAAATCGTCTCCAGGCTATTGTTACTATTCTTGAACATTCCTTCTGTAGAGGGACATGTCCGACTTGAGCTTGGCCCGTGGCCTCCCCCCATTGCCGTGAGCGGAGGCCGAGGACGCAGCTGCCGCCCCAGCCGCTGGGCCGGTCAGGAGCAGCCTCGGAGGGCTCCTCCTTGCAGCTGGCCTTGGCATCGACCGCCTCGTCAGCGTTTGCCTCTCCATCCGCAAAAACCACGACGGGGGTACGTTGTGGTGGAGGTGTTGGTCCATCGCGGGGTGAATCCGAGCATCGGTGCACTTCCGAATCGTCGTTGCTCCCCATTTGTGCTTCTTCGCGCTAGGTGCCAGTGATTTCCCAGGGTTTCGTTTTGCCTCGTCGGGCGGCGTGTAGGACCTCTCCGAACCAGCTTCTTCGGCATGTCGAGACTCTTCTTGGGGCGTTCCAGAAAGCGCCTTGCCTTCGAGAGTCGAAGGAGTTGCCATCTCTTCCTCGGCGGAAGGCGGCGGAAGTAAAGGATGCGGCCCCTAGAGATGAAACCGTTTTGGGGTTCAGGGTTTTCTGAATCGCCCTCTTGGTGCCTGCGAGGAGCTCCTTGAACTCCTTCCTGCTTGTCCTGTGCCGCGCGCGTCGCCTCCTGCAGCTGCGTGCGGAGGGTATCGAGCTTACCCTTGTCCTCCTCCTCCTCAAAGTCATCCCAGGAGTCGAAGAGTGACTCGGCGGCGAGCCCGGGGGGGAAGTGAGAAGAGGAATGCCTTCTCAAAAGGCTCGGAGGTCTCCCGGCCTTCTGAGAAGTTTCCTGAGCCGTCCCCGAGGACACAGAAAGGCTCTCAGAAGGCGCGAGGGCTTCTGAGGACACAGAAAGGCTCTCAGGAGGCCCGATGTGCAGCCTGATTTGCCTCGCGTCGACGTCGCCCGTGCATCGCCGATGCATCGGCGATGCATCGGCGATGCGGCGCGAGCCTCCGACCCCGTCTGCTCCGACCCCACCCAGGAGGCCTCGAGCACAGGGCCTGCCACCGCAGCTCGAGCCCTCTGCCGGCGCAGGTCCGCCCGGTGCCCGGCGGCGGCCGTCCCTTCGCTGAGCCTGCTGCGCCCGCCGGAGAGCCGCCTCCGCGTGCACCAGGGGCCCTGGGCGCCTGCCCCCGTGCAGCCTGCCCAGAGTTGTAAGTCGGGCCCGTCCCTCTGCAGGAGGGATGCTCAAAAGTAGTCGAAACATGATGTGGGGAGGATTTTTTGAGCATTTGTGGACCATGTTGGGGTATGTTTTGGCCATTTTTGTAAAGTTCACGAGCTATGATAAAGCTTGAAGGAAGTGCCGTATCATAATGTTACGGCTCAAGTCTGTTCTCATGGTCGGGTGGCCCGCCCAGCTAGCCGCTACCAAGGCCGCCGATCTTGCGATCATTTGGGGCCTGGGATCTCGACAGTGCCCGCCTTGCCCTGACTGTGTGGTCACCTGTCCGACGGTCACGTGTTCGACCCCGTCGATCAATATCACTTGTCCGACTTTCTCTTGCCCGTCAGTGACCCCGCAGGGCGCTGAGGGAGTAGGCTGGTCTGGCGTCTTCGGCTTCGTCGCGGGCCTCCTCGTGGGATTTGGAGTCCTGACTTGCACGGGTCTCATAGGTCGCTGCGGCGGCTGGTTGACCTCGTTCGTGTCCAGGCGCCTTGAGCCCGAGGCCGTCGTGGACGACTCTGCTACGCGGGATCTGGCATTGAAGCAACTCGCCATCATACGACAACGCAATGGTGGCGCCCGGTGATGTGGTGCTGGTCAGGTACGACCTGCCCGGTCCGCCGCTCTGGCATGAGCGGCTCATCCTCGCGGTCGGCAGTCAGCCAGGCCACTACGCAGTACTAACGCCCGACGGCGACATTTTTGTGGAAGAGCTTCGTCCAGACAATCTCGATATAGCTGAGTTTCGGAGCGCCCCAGGCTTGGGGGTACCTCCCCCAGACATTCCCATTGGAAGTGTGTATCGGTTTCGTGACGTGCCGACGGCTGCCGAGATGATCCAGCACGTGGCGGACGGTGCTCTTCAGGCAGGGGTCCCAGTTCCTCCAGGTCCTGTGGTGCCTGCTGTGGGCCCGCCTGGCGCTGCCCCCGCCGCGAGGCATCCGCCGCTGGGGCCAGCAGCCCCGCCGCCAGGAGCGCTGGTGGCGGTGGCTCCCCCGCTGGGAGCTCACCTCGGCCCCGCTGCGCCCCCGCCTGTGGCGGCAGGCGGCGCGGTGGTCCCAGGTGCGGTTGCTGCAGCGGCTGCGGCGCCAGGGCCCGCTGGCACTGCGTCGCAGGCTGGCTCCCCGCTCGTGTGGGTCGCGGCGGAGGACACTCAGGACATCACGAAGGGGACTCAGATACCAGTGCGGCCCGACAACGCCGTGACCCTCGGAGACAAGGCCATCATTCAGTATGGGAACGGTCACTTGTTTGTGCAGCGCATGGCGGAGGCTGATATATACCGATTCGTGCATGATGATCTCAGAGCGCTGCCAATCGTCACGGACGCGTCGGGTGAGCGCAGGGTCGGCTTCGCGGAAGCGGTGTCGGCCATGGACCCTACGCCTCCACGGGGTGGTCTCGGCCTCGACGGTCCACCCACCACGTTCTGGCAGCTGAAGCAGATCCGAGATGATGATGCTAGCCCGAACGCTCATCATGAGAGGTGGGTTCGATCTTCCCGTATCCCAGAGGGCGATCGTTCGGTGTATGAACATCAGGTTTTGTGCAGGATATTGGAGGCTGCGGCCACCTACGACCAACTCAATTTGTCGGCGTTGAAGTGGGCCGAGTTGGTGTGCCGCCGCATGGCCCTCATCAAGGAGGCCCACAGGGCCGCGCCTTCCAATCCTGACTACTCTGCTGGAGATGTGTTCATGGGCTGGGGGCCCCAGATGGCAGGAGGCGGCACCAATCCTGCGCTTGCCCAGTACGTGGCGAACCAGCTGAAGGACCAGGCGGCCATCGCGAAGGAGAGCAGAAAAGCCCGCGAGGAGCAGCAGGCCCGGAGTCGTGGACGCGGCAAAGGCCGTGGTCGCGGCAGGGGCGGACTGGGTCCCGCGGGCGAGGAGGTATGAGCCCCCTCCCTCCTGGGCAGTGTGGCCGACTCCCAGGAGATCCCTCAGGCCAGCGCGGTGGTGATGTCTTACAGCCTCGACTTCATCAAGCCCGCGCTCCACAGGTGCTTGGGCCCTTTCATGCCCATCGATATGGTCAGGCGGTCGCAGGCGATCGGCCTCGCGATCTTTTTCCCTTGCCCCCAGTTGATGCGGGACATGAGGTACCTGAGCAAGTTTTGGTTTCAGATCGAGCCCTCCGGCGTCGTGAGCGGCGAGCGCACGAAGCGACGACAGTGTGCAATGCCCTCAATGAGTTGTACGGGGTCGGCTCCACGGACCTCGCCCCCAACCTCGCCCAGGAGGAGGCTCACCATCAGGCACTGAGCAAGCTAGCTTCTGTGCCTGGCAGCGGTAAACCTGCACCTTTTCCGCATGACGCCTTCCGTGAGGTCATGCGCACAGACCTCTCCTACGCTTCGGAGGAGGTTGCGAGCCGCGTCCGCCCCTTTCGCACTGCCCCCGTGTCTCTTCCTCAGTCGAGCGCGAGGGCGCCCAGGCTCGAGGATGTCCTCGACCAGGAGGGGCGTCAGGTTTTAATCGAGGGGGCCGACCGCATGCTGAAGACCCCACAGGAGTGGGGGGAAGTGATCGAGACCTCTCCTCATGTCACCTCCTACTTCGATGAGGTCTTACGAGCTGATCAGATTGCGCACGAAGGTTTCGTGAAAGACTTGTACCACGCGGGTATCGTTGAGTTTGCGTTCGAGGTCGAGGATCACATCACTCCGTTCTTTGTCGACAAGAAAGGCGTTGCTCTACGCATTGTTTTGGACTGCAGGAGTCCGAACCGTAGATTCAGAGCGCCACCTCGGATGAGGATTGCGACGGGGGCCGTCCTCTCTCGTTTGCAGGCTCCACAAGGCCAAGTTTTGTACGGGGCTCTGTCGGATGTCAGCAACTGTTTTCTACTGGCTCGCGCTGCCGCACTGGCTCCGAAAGTACTTTGGCCCGCCAACTGTTAGTGCTGCCAACGCCATCTCCTGGGGCGCTCTTCCTGGACATGAGTCCTCTCGGGCTGGCCTTCCTGGGCGTGCGTATCCTGTCATGCGTGTCTGTCCTCGGGGCTGGTCCTGGGCATTCTGGTTCGCACAGAGGGCCCACTCTCATCAGGTCTCATTGGGCACCCAACTGGGCTCTGACCGACTACTCGAAGAAGACGCTCCCACTCCGGATTTATCTTGTAAGGTTCCCGTGCCCCCCCCCCCCCCCTATTGCGACAATCTGATTGTCATGGGCACAGACAAGGACTCCGTCAGTAATGTTAAGATGTTGGCAGCCGATCAGCTCAGACGCGTGGGCTTCCAGGTTCATGAAGAGGTGGAGGTAATAACCTTTTTCGAGTCCCTGGGCTACCTGGTTGACGGAAAACGTGGAGGGGTCTTCCCGATCCCGCATCGGCTTGAGAAGGCCGTGGCAGCGTTTACTCATCTCAGGAGAAGACCTCACGTCACGGGCTGGCAAATTAGTAAGGCTCTCGGTTACGTCACGCCGATATTCCTCCTCACTCGCTCCATGTTCTCGCTGCCAAATGCCTCGTATCAGTTCATGCACGAGAACTGGAGCCGCAAGGGGCGTCTCTGGCACTCCGCCGCGCTGGAGTGTAAGTGGATCTCTGTGCTGCTGCCGCTCGCTTGGGCGGACCTCAGGATGCCGTGGACTCCGCAGGTAAAAGCTACAGATGCTTCGCTGTCCGGGTACGCCGTGGGCAAGTCTCTCTGGAATGTCTCGGATGTGATGGAGGCAGGGGGTGCTCGCGAGAGGTTTCGCTATCGCTGTGCCGTGCCGTCTTCTGCGCCGCGTCGTGCCGCTCTGGGGGCCCTCGGCCCGTTCCAGGACCTCGAGGCGGCGAAGCCCATCGTCGACCGTTTCGAGCCCTCCCCCTACGAGCCCAACTTCTCATTCAAAGAGATTCCCGAGGGCCTCCTACAGGACTCCATGTGGAAGAGTAGCTATGCGGCGCCCTTTGTGTTCAAGGAGGGCATCGGGGACCTGGGGTCTCGGGCCACGGTCTCTGGCGTGAAGCACACCCTGAAGTCATCCGGAGGCTTTCGTTCTCATCACCTTCATCTGGGAGACAACTTGGGCAACGTCTTGGGGCAGGAGAAGGGCCGTGTGAAGAACTTCACGCGATTGGTCTGCTGCAGGAGATTGCGTGCCCTGGAGCTCGCCACATCTGCGCGCATTCACCATCGCTGGATACCTTCGGAGAGAAACCCAGTGGACAAGGGGTCTCGTCTGTGGGAGCACCTTAGGCTCAAACATGGTGAGGGGTCTCCTTCCCCAAGGCGCACTTCACCGACCAGCACCGCGGGTGCTGGTGCACCGACTACCGTGCCACGACCTCCGCCAGGACTGCCCCCTCCCGCCCACTGGGCGGGCTTCCAGCCGCGCCGCCCGCGGCCTCAGGGATGCGCCAGCGAGGCCGCCTCCGCGGCGCCCGACAGCCGCTGCAGCGCGCCGAGCCCGCACGCTGGGAGCACAGGAGAAGCAGCGACTGGCTCGAGGAGCGCCCCACAAGCAGGCTCGGGCGCAGCTCAGGCGCGAGCTGGTCGGCCCCATCGGGATCAGGGCGTCGAACTCGTCGGAGTCGCACGTCGAGACGTTCCTGGAGGCGAATGCCGTCACCGAGCGGACCCACGCCATGTATGTGAAGAGGGTCGCCGACTTCGAGAGCTGGGCGGATGCCAGGGGGCTCAGGCTCACCTCTGCCAAGCTGGTGGACTGCGCGCTGGTCGACTACCTGAATCAGATGTGGATCGAGGGCGCGGACATCGGCGAGGCGACGGGCACCTATGCGGCCTGGGTCAAGCTCCGCCCGTCCTTCTCCAAGAAGGGCCCCGACAAGCTGGCGCGGACCATGAAGGCGCTGCAGGGGTTCAACAGGCTCGACCCAGGCAGGACCAGGCCGCCGCTACCTTTGGCGTTCGCGGCGCTGATCGCCTTGGAGCTCGTCGGCATAAACCTCGTCAGCATGGCGCTGGCGGTGATGCTCATGTTTTCGGCCTACCTGAGGCCGATCGAGCTCCTCTCGCTTCAGGTGACGGACGTGCTCGTGCCAACCAAGGGCAGCCCCTACTACGCGATTCACCTACACCGCGCGGAGAGGGGCCAACCCAGCAAAGTTGGCCTGTACGACGAGACGCTGCTGTTGGACTCGTCGGCCCTCCCGTTCCTCGGATACCTTCTGGACGCGCGCCGGGGCGCGGCTGCAGGGCCAGCACTGTTCGACTTCGACTACCGGAGTTTCAACGAGAGTTTCAAGACTGCTGCCAGGACCGCAGGACTGGCCGTCCTCAAGCCCGACCTGTACCAGTTGCGTCACGGCGGGCCCTCGCACGACATCCTGACCCGCCTCCGCTCGAAGGCAGAGGTAAAGGACAGAGGTCGCTGGAGGGGCGATCGGTCGGTCCGACGCTACGAGGCGCACGGCAGGCTCCAGCTCCAAGAGAAGCTGGTCTCCGAGGAGACACAGAGCCGCGCCGCCATGTGTCTAGTCAACCTCGAGGCCCAGCTCCGGTCAGGCATGCCGCACTTCGCCCCATCCGTGCGCTCTTCGAAGGCCAGAAAATCATCGAGCTCTTCTCTGGTGAAGCTGGCTTCTCAAGGGCAGTTGCTGCCCAGGGGGTCGAAGCGGAAGCTTGGGATGTGATCGACGGCCCTGGTGCAGATATACTGAGGACCGCCAACAGACGCAAGCTCGTCCAGGATTTTAAGTCGGGCAAAGCTCTTGCCCTGCTTGCTGCCCTCCCCTGCCATTCGCACTAGAAGGGCTCAGGCCTATCCCGCCCCCCTGTGCACTTTTTTAGCTCGCTCCCTGGTCGCTCATTTAACTGAACAGTATATGCATAGCCTCGGGCCCTGTCTCTTGGGCCTTGATTGACACTTGTTTTTAAACACTTCGTAGGGCACACGTGAATGTGGGTATGGGAGTAATTTGATTGCTCGAACACTTCTTACGATCCCGCACCTCGTCGCCACCAGACTGCTGATGCGTACTGTCTGCCTCGTTGCGTGCCCAGGCGGAGAGCTCAGTAACATTGTGCACTGTGCTGCTGAAAAGATGGCAACTGTCGGGTTGCATATCTTGAGGCTTCGCCTTTGCACGTCCTGGCACGAGATGTTGCGGGATCATTGTAAAGTTCACGAGCTATGATAAAGCTTGAAGGAAGTGCCGTATCATAATGTTACGGCTCAAGTCTCCCGCCCACTACCACCCTCAGCCCTGTGAAGCAGGGCTGCTTTTCAGTTGTTTCACAACCCTCGCTAAAAGCGGAACTAACCTCTCCGGCTGGGAGTAATTTGATTGCTCGAGCACTTCTCACGATCCCGCACCTCGTCGCCACCAGACTGCTGATGCGTACTGTCTGCCTCGTTGCGTGCCCAGGCGGAGAGCTCAGTAACATTGTGCACTGTGCTGCTGAAAAGATGGCAACGGTCGGGTTGCATATCTTGAGGCTTCGCCTTTGCACGTCCTGACACGAGATGTTGCGGGCTCATGAATTTTTCGTCAAAAATCCCCCAGTAGAGGGACAGGCCCGACTTCAGCCCAGAGGGCCGCCGCTCTGACCAAGTCGGGGCGGAGGGCTTTTGGGCAATCTTCGGCCTCCGGGAGCCCTCGCTGGGCTTCGGGAGCGTCAAGAAACCCGAGCCTTTCTTTGGGTGGAGGACACAGGGTGAAAACTGAAATGCCGTTTCGATGGATGTTCGAGGCTTGAATCTGCAAAAGGTGAATCACAAAGGGGAAGTGCACCAGGCCTCCAGGGCCCGCGCACGGAAAAGATTGGGGCAGCCGGATGTCTTGGGTACTTCTTTGGCGCACTCCGAGGGGGGCCTCCTGCAAGACCTGGTGCGCCGTCTTGGGCGGGGGCTTAGGCTTCTTCTCCTCCAACAACCGAGTGGCCAGGCGATCGCAAGCATGGATAAAGGGGGCGTGGATTAGCGACGGGTCCCGTTCCCATGGGAAATCGCGGATTTCCGCCGCCGAACGAGGCGGCACCGGCCGCATTTTGGGGAGGGCACCTCCCCCGATCCATGGATTTGGCGACCGTGCGCCTAATGCATGGATCGCTAATCCATGTTTGCGCGCCCCCGAAATGGCCTGCTGCATGAAACTGGCGGCCCGCTCACCCTTCGGATCGAGACCACCCCGTGGTAGCGCGATCGACAGGGCCTGCTCGAGCGCGCTGCTGCCGGAAGACGGGAGCGCAGGCCAAGAGCTTGGTGCCTCCGGCGGAGAAGACGCCCACGGCGACAGCCAGGTCCCTGACGTCGTCGTTGTCCAACCATCCTACAGTGGGGGCGCACATCAAGAAACCATGCGGTGCTTTTCGTCCGGATATCCTGGGTTTCTCTTCGCTCCGCGCGCTGCGCGGTGACTTCCCGCAGCCGTTGAAGAAACTGATGCGTTCAGGGTGCTCTGGGTTTCCCCTCAGGTGCACCCTGCGCGCGAATTTTTTGGGTTGGGTTTTTTGCGAGGGTTTCTTTCGGCCGCGCCCGCGCTGTACTTCTTGCGTCAGATCCCGCATTGACCCTTCTGGCGCTTGAGCTGCCAGTTGTAGCACCACTTGCCGCAGCCACTGCAGATGGTTATTCCTGAGGGTGCTCCCACAGGAGCTCACACACGTAGTTGCTCCACCAGGGGCCCGCAACACTTTTCTTGGAAGTTTGCCGCGGATCAGCGGTATCCCCATGTTGCTCGCAGCGGAGCACATCACCTGGAGCCAAAATGGCTACGGAGAGGGAGGAGGAGGAGGAGGAGGAGGAGGAGGAGGAGGAGGAGGAGGAGGAGGAGGAGGAGGAGGAAGAGGAGGAGGAGGAGGAGGAGGAGGAGGAGGAGAAGGACGAGGAGGGAGGAGGAGGAGGAAGAGGAGGAGGAGGAGGAGGAGGAGGAGGAGGAGGAGGAGGGAAAGCAGGCCCTCCCTCGCCACGCTTCGCTGCTCTTTGGCCATGCAGAGGGAGGGGGGCAAAGAAAACCATTTGATCGAATACTTCAAATTTCGCAATACTAGGGTGGGGGTCGTAACCATCCCAGACGAGCAGCTTTACACCCCCCCCAGACCAGCCACGAAAGGGCGGCCTTTTTGCCCATATCCCACTGGAACCTCCAGGACAGCTCCAAGCAGACTTTCCCCCCCAAATCAGACCCCCCCCCTTTTGTGGTGAAATCGGGAGTGCCAGCGCGATGTCTGGACCAGGGGCTTACCACTTGGAAGCGACCGCGCCGAATTCGTCGTGACCCCAGGTCTGCGCGCCAGCCGGGGTCTGTCGATCCCCTCCTGAGACGTCCAACATCTTACACCAGATTCGAAGCGGAGTTTTGCCACCGTCTTCGAGGCGGAGTTTTGTCACCGTCTTCGTCCTCGGGGCGCCGTTGTCGGGCTCTGTGGGGCAACATGGCAACTTCAGACGAAAAGCTGGCGACGGGGTCCAACATTCTGTTGGGCCACGTCGTGGAACAGCACGGCGTCGGAGGACCAGGCATTGCCGAGGAGGGTCACCACTAGGAAGACAACCGCGACATCTGCCAGATTGATAGTTTCGATCTTGGCGCTGTTCTTCAACTTCGGTCTCCGCGGGGCGTTGTCGTGGCCAGGGGCCATCGGCAGTGGAGTCGAAAGATTGTCCCCCCTGTGAAAGTGTCGGGACCCCTCATGTCACCGCCGGGGGGGGGTGGCCAGCGTCTCCTGAGGATCGTGGCTCGAGGATCGAGAGTCGATGAGGGTCGACGTTCTCGACCGAGTTCTCGAGCACGTTATCAAGGCGATCCCATTACGTTCTTGAGAATATGAAGGATACCGTGGGTGCTGAGGGGTCCTCCGCGAGGAAGTGGCGACCCCTCTAGCGGTGACCAAATTGGCATTGCGAGGAGAAGAATAATAAGAATTTGGTGAATGGGTCACATTGAATTATAATGTAGACCCATAAAGGTAACCTTAACCCAGTGGATGAAGGCGCTCAAGAGGACTGAGCTGCATGATCTTCAAGGCCATCTCACAGGACGCGCTCGTCATCGTAGCACGTGCTTGCAACGTAGGAGCCGAAGTCAGACAGGTCCATCCGATCTTGGCTGTAACTTTGGGAACACTGGTCCAGAAAATATCGTCGAGGTTGAACGTGTGAGTACTGTTGCGCCTCTTGATGCGGCGAACGGGCTGAACCTTGCCTGAGGACCAGGTGCAGCTCGGATCCTTGACGTTGAGGGCGTCCTGGCACAACGCACAACGAAGACCGTATCAGCATGAACGCTTGGAGGTCCGCGCGGACTTCTTGGTACCGGCGTTGGGCCCCCCCACCCCTGGCGCGACGCGCGCACGCGGCGGCGCCCGAGGCGCTGCCAGGGGGAGCCCGCGGACCTCCGAAAGCTTATGCTTCTGGACATCCTGGTTCTGCTGTGCAGGGAGGATCTATCCCTTCTCCCTCTTCGTGGGCCCTGCTCCTGGGCAGGAGGGGGCTCACCCGCTCCTCCTCCAGCGAACCGAGCCGCTTCCCTCATCCCTCGGAACCTCCTCCTCCTCCGCATACCTCCCTTCCGCCTCCTTCTCGTCCTCCTCCTGCTCCTCCTCCTCCTCCTCCTCCTCCTCCTCCTCCTCCTCCTCCTGGCCGCGCTCACGCCGCCTTCGGGCTGTTGGAACAGCCAGGCTCAGACGGCATAGCAGGCACGACTGGCACTGGCCTTCGGGGGATGCGTATTCGCAGGCCCTCCCAGAGGCTTGAATTGAAGCGGGGGTTTGCCCTCTTGAGGGGTGGTCCAGGGCCACGGGCTCTCTCCTCCTCCCCCTCCGCTCCTCCTCCTCCTCCTCCTCCTCCTCCTCCTCCTCCTCCTCCTCCTCCTCCTCCTCCTCCTCCTCTCAAGCCATTCTGGTGCGAGGTCCCTTTGGGGTGAGGCGGCCTCCATCAGACACCACACGCGCGTACCGCGCACGGGCCGGCGCCAGGCGCCAGCTACGTGCGTCCGCTGCTTGAGGGGCGCCCGCGGGCGGCAAAAGTCGTGTGGTGCGAGTTCGCACATACATGGGCAAGACGGGCAGCCAGAGGTGCTCTTCACGTTCTGCTTCCAGGGATGGCGGCAAGATGCGCTATGAGTACTACGTCTGTGGGATCTGTCCTCGTTCTTGGGTGTATGAGTCTCGTGCTGGCCAACCTGGCTGGGAAGGGTGCCATACCTGTGGAGTCCCCTGGCCATCACGCACAGGGCTGCAAGCCGCTCGCAACGGGACAGCCGCGGGTCGCACCGTCACCTTCAATGTGGACGACTCCCCGTTGGTGCAGAAGCGCATGCCCAAGTACAAGGCGGCGCGCGAGGCCAAGGACGCCGCCGCCATCCAGGCGCTGGAGCTGGTCTGTCCCGAGCTGGCCAAGACGGCAGAGCTCACGCCCGCGCCTGCGACCCTCCTGGAACAGGCTGCGCGGCAGCTGCGGCAGTTCCACGGCCAGCAGAAACAGCTCAAGGAGCAGGTCGTGGCCAACGCCAGGACTGGCAAGGACCTCCTCCGCAGGCTCAACGAGAACATCAAAGCCTGCAATGAGGCGCAAGAGGAGGTGGATCGCTACTCAGCTCAGACGGGTACTCCAGCGGCCAGCTCAGGGAATGGCGGCCCTGCAAACGACACCGAGTTCCCCTCCCCTTCGGAAGAGGACCTCCAGCTCCTCACGCCCGAGCAGCAGCAGTACTACAAGGACGCGTCCGCGGCGGCTCAGCAAGCCCAGGCCACCCTACAGTCTGCCACCGACGCGGGCAAGCAGGCGAGGGAGGCGGCCGCCACGCTCCGCAACCTCCGTGAGCAGGTCGCCTCGACCAAGCGGCGCAAGGCAGACACGGCCTGCGGAGTGGCCCCAGGCGGCGGCGGCGCAGCCGCGGCTTCCGCCGCGGCCCCGTCGCCCGAGGACGCTGGCGGCCGTGACCTCAGCACTCCCGAGGCGGTCGACGAGTACATTAAGATCGCGGCTTCGCGCAGGACTGCCGCGGCGGGGGCCGCGGCTGCCAAGGGGCCGTCGGCCGCGCCAGTGGCGCCCCCCGTCCCGCAGACGGCAGCGGCGCCAGCAGCGGCAGCAGGAGCGGCGATCCCAGGCAAGGGCGACGGCAAGAGCGGCAAGGACCAGGCGAAGGGGTAACAGGGCTGTCGCAGGAGGAGCCGCTCGGAGGAGCGAGGGCCGCCAGGATAACAGGTCGGCCTCAGCCAGGACCGCCATCGGCAAGAGGGACTTTGCCTCGGTCTTTTCCGGCAGCGTCACCTCGTACTCCCCCAGGGTCAAGAAGTTCATCGAGACGCCCGATCACGACCTGATCGGCCTTACGGAGCACCACCTCGGCAAGGGCAAGTGCGTCCAGGAGGAGAGGCGCCTCCGCAGTTTTGGATGGCGTTCAGAGGGGACATGGACGCCAGCGACTCCCTCTACTCGTTCAGTTTCGGGCACCCACGGTGGCACGTGTTGGCTGAGGAGAGACACCTACGCCACGAGCGTCCACTTGCAGGGCGCCAACCACCAGAGCGTGTTACAGGACGCGCTCCAGGACGTCTCCGTGGTGCTCTGGCGTTTCCAGGGGGCCACGTTCGCTTTCGTCGCGTGCTACTTGGACTGCTCCATCGGGCTCGTTGGGACCAACGCCAGGAAGATGATCACAATCGCTCGGATTGTTAGGTCCTTGGGAGTTCCCTGGTGCTTGGTGGGCAGTTTCAATGCCTCTCCAGAAGAACTGACGCGCTCAGGCTGGCTTCGCACCCTGAAGGCGCGAATCCTTACGCCTGAGGGCGTGAACATCACGTGCGCGTCGGGCAAGGGTCGCATGCTGGACTACGTCGTCGTGCCCGACAGCTTCCGCCCCTTCCTCCAGAGGGTGAAGCCCGCCCAGAAGCTGCCGTGGGGGCCGCGCATCGGCCTCAACATCCTGGCCACTGCGAGGCCTGCCGCAGTGATGCTACGTGTCCCTGTGCTTCCCGTTTCTCTCGAAGTGCCTGCAGGGGAAGTTCACGCGCCCAAGGGAATCAAGCGCTGTCAACGCGACAGGCAGCGGCGCGCAGAACTGCAGCAGGCCAAGGAAGATTGCGATCAGTTGCAGGAGGGCGACCTGCTCAACGACGACGATGAGCACCTCCTCGAGGACACCTACACCCAGTGGCGGCTCCAGCTGTGCAATCACTACGTCTGCTCGCCCTGGGCGGAGCACGTCACCGAGGCCCAGGAGCGCGTGGGTACGCACATCCCAGCGGGCGAGGATGTGATGGCCAGCTTCGCGTACCAGATGGACCCGAACATGGCGCAGGCATTGGCGGTGCAGTACGGATGCTGGGCCGAGGCGGCGGAGTCGCAGCCGGCCGAGCTCTGCGGCGCCGAGCCTCGTGACAGTGCCCGGCGTGGTCTACCCGTCAAGTACCAGTGGCGCAAGGCGCAGGAGCAGACGGCCGACTCGCAGTTCGGCCACGCCTGTGCGCAGGACATCGGTGGCAAGTGGGCCAGCCTCCACGCCAGGGTGCAAGAACAGCTCATCGCACTTGGGCGCCACCGCCACACTGCGTACCAGCGCAAGGTGCAGGACATCGTCTCCGACATCATCAGCAGCATCAGGTACCTCCTCGCCGCCCAGGGGCCCGTGCCCGAGGACCAGCTGCATGCCACCAAGGGGAAGTGGCGGGTGCACCTGGACGACGACAGGGTCCTCGGCCACGGTGAGCGCATCCGCTACTCCAGGAACTTCCCCGAGTGGCAGGCCTTTGCGCTGAAGGTACAGGCGAGAGCGGCTAGGCATGCCAGCTTGGCGTGGCAACAGACCCGTAGCGAGATGCAGGCATGGGCCAAGGCAAGTACCCAAGGATCCATGCGAGGCGCCCACCGCTACCTCAAGAAGGACGAAGTGCAGGTCCTCGACGAGACCTGCGTCGACCCCGACACTGGAGAGGTATGCGACGCTGTGCAGGCCTCCACCGAGGCCAGGGCACGCCGCTGGCGTGACCGCTGGACCAGTAAGCCCGACCGCGTGCCTGCCTTGCGCGAGGCGCTGGGTGAGTTGCGGACCCTGGCAAGCGAGGCGCTGCCAGCACGGCGCTACCACACGAGAGACGACATGGTGAACGCCGCCAGGACATTCCCCAAGGCCACGGGCAAGGGCCCTGATCAGTGGACGCCAGGCCACCTCCTCGCGGTCTCCGACCAGGGGCAGCAGGCGTTCACCACCCTGCTCAACATGGTGGAGCGCGCCTTGGCCTGGCCGCACCCGCTCCTACACAACTGGTACGCCCTCCTACCGAAGGGCGCCAAGCAGGTGGTCGGCAACGAGGGGGGCATCGGCCTCCTCTCCATGCCCGTGCGCATCTGGGGCCGCATGACCAAGGCTACCATGACTGAGTGGTGTGACAAGCGAGCTGGACACTGGGGCGCTGCGGTGCGCGGGAGCTCCGCGCTGCAGGCTGCTCTGCTCACAACAATGGTGCTCGACGAGACTAGAGCGCACGTCGGCGTGGCCGAGCAGAGCAACTTCTTGATGGACGTGGAGAAGTTCTACGATTTCATGGACTTGGCTCTGATGATCCACAAGGGCATATCCCTCGAGGTGCCGCCCGTCGAGCTGTACCTGTGCTGCCTCGCGTATTTGGCGCCGCGAGCGGTCAAGTCACACGGGGCCTTCAGCTCGACCATCGCCCCCAACTGGTCGATCCTCCCTGGCTGCGGGAAGGCCAACCACTGGGCCAGAGCCTTCCTCTACCACCTGTTGGAGGCAGCCCATGCGAGAGCACCTGCGGCAAGGGTGCGGCAATACGTGGACGACGTGCACAGCCGTATCGAGGGTACGGCCGACGAGGTCCTCGACCAGACCATGGACGTCGCGGTCACGCTGGCGCAGGGCTGCCTTGACCTCGGCCAGCGAGTTTCGCCCAAGTCCATCCTGATGATGACGAGGCCCAAGGACGAGAAGGCGGTGCTGTCCTACGTGTACCAGGAAACTGGCATCCGTGTGCAGAGGGCTTCCACGGCGAAGGACCTTGGCATCGACTGCACCATGGGCACCAGGCGTAGCAATAAGACGGCCAGGACGCGGATGTCGGCAGCGAGGGCGAGGGCTACGCGAACAAGTTTATTCCGCCGACTGGGGCGCGGCAACAAGAGGACCAAGGGCGTCATGCTGCACAACACCAACATCAGGGCGAAGTACCAGTTCGCCGACCCGATCATCGGAGTGCCCCCATTCGACGACAACGCGGCGACGGGCCCAGGCAGCGGACCTCACAGGCCACACCGTGGGCGGGCGCTGCACCTCCACCACCCTGCTGCTGCACTACCAGGACGACGAGCCCAAGATGGCGGCCTTGGCGCAGCAGGTTAAGGAGTGGTTCCACTTTTGGGCGCAACGCCCGAGGCGGCGAGACCGCGTTCGACTTGGATGGCGTGCGGTGCTCAAGAGGCTCCTGAACATGCGACCTCGTGCTCGGTGGAAGTGCGTCACGGGGCCCATGGGCGCGATCATCCTGGCCCTGCGCGACATCGGCTGGATACCGCGGGCGCCCGACGTCTGGATCGATGACGAGAGCTCCGGGTGGCGGCACCTTGGCAACGACGACGACAGCGTGCAGGACCTCGTGAAGGCGATCAAGAGCACCGTGCTGCGCCAGCTGTGGCGCCAGGCTGGTGACCACCCCCTCGGAGCGGGCCTCGGCGGCGGCGGCGACCTCCACATGCTGAGAGTCAACCTGAGGAGGATGCGCCGCCATGAGCGCCACAAGGAGGCAGGCGCCCTGGAGGCGGCAGCGCTGGCTGGAATCTGGACGGGAGCGAGGGCCCTAAAGGCCAGGCTGCATGTGCTCCGACGACTGTGAGCGCTGTGGCGAGGGCAAGGACACCATCGAGCACAGGCTGTACTTCTGCTCGGCCACCTGCGAGATGGAGGACCCTTGGATCGTGCGCACTGAGGACCTCCGACAGCGTGCTCTAAGTGATCTGTCGGAAAATCGCCACGTCGCTTTCTGGACCAGGGGGGTCGTTCCCCCCGAATGGGTAGCCGTGCCGCCGCCGCCCGCCTGGAACTCAGGAGAGGGGCTGGGCGTCTGGGCAGTCGGCACCTCCCCCCCGATCCTCGACCCGTCCTCGAGCGACGTCCTCCCCTCCTCCTCTGCTGCCCTCACGTATGAAGGACCTTTCAACGTAGGAGCTGGTGAATACCCCGTCCGCGCACGTCTGGCGTTCCTGGACGGGTCGGCCACTTCCAGCGATGCCCGGGTCTGCCGTGTGGGTTGGGGTGTTCACTTTGTGGGGGAGTGGGCGGAGCTGGAAGAGGGCGGGGGCGAGCCTTCTGGTTTTTTCGGCACCGTAGACGGGGACCAGACGGTCCCCGTCGCTGAGCTGGCTGCCCTCTGGAGGGCGCTGCAGCTTTCCACCGGGCCCCAGGACCTTTTCACCGATTGCCAGCTGGTTTTCGACGGCTGGGTCCAAGGGAAAGCCCTGAATCCCAGGGGAGGCCACGCCAAATGGTGGGCCCGAATTCGCTCGGCCCTCGAGCGCCGAGGGGGCCAGAATGTCCGCCTTTTCACAATCTTCTCGCACTTGGATGTTGATTCCCACGTGCGCTCAGGCCAGGACCCGCGTAGCTCCCGTGGAACGAGCTCGCGGATGCGCTCGCCCAGCGGGGGGCGGAGTTTGTTGCCACCCCAATTCGGTCCCACGTCAAGGCCCTACAGGTGGCCGACGCACGAGCGACCCTCGTGCACCAGCGAATCGGCGCGGTCCTGGCCCCGATCTGTGGGGAGGTCGATCGTGGGGCTCGCTCGGCTCGGCTCGGCGTTGCGGACGGTTCGGTCGGTTCCGTTTCGGGCCTGGGGCGGATCGGGGAGCTCGAGGCCCGTTCGGGGCACAGCTTGTCTCGCCTGAGCTCTGGTAGGTGGGCCTGCAGTGAATGCCGACAAGCCCCAGGGCGCCTTTCCCTGGCTGACTGGCTCCAGAGTGGGGCGTGTCGCGGGGACGTCTGTAAGAGGGGTCTGAGCGAGCAAGGCCACCACGTCTATGTCCCCCCCCACCTGTATCGGCGAGTTGAAGGTCGGTGCCCGCAGTGTGCACCCCTCTCATTCCATAGCTATGCAGAATGGCCTGGCCTGGTGCTGGAGGTGTGCCAGGTACGCCCCCATCGTTGCTGGAGGGGGGCGGCTCTGCAAGTTGGCCCACGAGTGCCCCCAGGAGCGCCCCCCCTCTGGCCAAACGGTGATCAATCGTCTCCGTCGTGGCCTCACCCCGAAAGCGGGGATGCAATGGCCCATACCCCCAAGTGGGGGTGGCGGATCGGCTCCCTTGCCTGTGGTCGGCAGCTCTGCCAAAGATTTCGGGAGGCGGACGGACGGGAGAGTCGGCAGCTCGCTCAAGGCCCCCCCCCCGTCGACGACGACCATAACCTGTTTACATATTACCCGTAATCTGCACGCGGGGGGGCGTAGCACTGCTCCGACCCCCTCTTGTTCGATCCTCCTCCTCCTCCTCCTCCTCCTCCTCCTCCTCCTCCTCCTCCTCCTCCTCCTCCTCCCCCTCCTCCTCCTCCTCCTCCTGCTCCTCCTCCTCTTCCTCTTCCTCCTCCTCCGCCCCTCCTTCTCCCCCTCCTCCTCCTCCTCCCCTCCTCCTCCTCCTCCTCCTCCTCCTCCTCCTCCTCCTCCTCCTCCTCCTCCTCCTCCTCCCTCCTCCTCCCTCCTCCTCCTCCTCCTCCTCCTCCTCCTCCTCCTCCCTCCTCCTCCTCCCTCGCCCCTCCTCCTCCTCCTCCTCCTCCTCCTCCTCCTCCTCCTCCTCCTCCTCGACCTTCTCCAGGCTGCTGGAGCTCCGTGGGTTCGTGTCCCTGAGCGTTTCCCTGGCCCCTTTATGGGGCCACCGTCGGCTGTTGGGCCTAAATGGGCTCAGCACCCGCCCGGCAGCAGAGGCTTGACCTCTCCTTCGTGGACAGCCGTTTCGTTCCGTTCCTCCGCCTCCTCACCCTGCCTCCAGGGACCTTTTCTAGGCTGCTGGAGCTCCGTGGGAGCAGCGTGGCCCCTCCCGTCGCCCAGGCCGGGGTGCAGGCGGAGGACGGGGAAAGGCTAGATGATTCGATTTTCTGCAAGCGCTGTGGAGCCTCGGTGCATCAGCATGCGCGAGGGGGGCTCCTCCAGGTTTGTAAAGGTTCCGGGCACGCGGGTCATAAGGCTCAGAGGTCGAGGCTCAGGCGAGGTCTGTTCCCAAGCCACAACCTGGGCAAGGCCACTGTGGGCAGCCCGATCGGACCTCGGGACGCTATCAAAGCTGGTTGGGGTCCTCTGATTGGTTGCTCGGGGGTTGGGGGGGGTGGAGAGACGGTCCCTAACAGCGAAACAGAGAAAGGGTCTGCGTCGCCAGAGGCTGTCCCGCCGTCGACCCCTACCATGGTGGCGATCCCTTCGTTCACCATCCATCAGATATCCAAACTTCACGGCTTCGAGGCACCCGAGGCGCTAGTCGGTGGGGAAAGCAATCAGCGTCGCCGGGAAGGCGACTCTCGCGAATGGGATGAGGACGATAGCATAGACTAACTTCCTCGTCCAGGCCAGGTGCCACGAGGTGTAGACCCACCCCGCATCATCAGTACCCTCAGTGCCCTCCGTGGTGTGCCTGATTATCCGAATCATGGCCGGGTAAGGGACCTCGCGAAGGATTGCAGCCATGCCTCCACAAGTGCTGGAGCAAGTTGCGCCGGAGGCGGCGATGTGCGTGGCGATGTGCGTCAAGCAGGGACCCTGGTACGCGATCAGAGCGAGGCGGCTCTCCCTCGCAGTCGCCTTGCTGGGCCCCCTTGTGAGGTGGATCGCCTCTGCAGTCCAAATTATCCTGACGAAAGACCCAGCCATGATTAAGCAGTCGTGGATACCGCGTTGTGGGTCCACCGTTCGACGGGCCCCCCTATGGGACCACGAAGCGTGGATGCAATGGGCGGCCCGCAGCGGGAAGAGGAACTGAACGTGCGGTGGGCGGGGAGGGCGCATGTGGACGCGGCCACTGGGGCCTTCATTGGAGCTCCCTTTGGGGCCACGAATCGTGTGAAGAGTGTGCCGAAATGGACGTGCGGCGGGCAGGGAGCAGCACCTGGGCGCGGCCATTGGGGCCTTGGGTGGAGCTCCCTATGGGGCCACGAAGCGTGTGAGGGGTGTGCCGAAATGGGCATGCGGTGGGCGGGAAGGGCGCATGCGGACGTGGCCACTGGGGCATTCGGTGGAGATCCTTACGAGGCCACGAACCGTGTGAGGGGTGTATCGAAATGGGCATGCGGTGGCCACGAACCGTGTGAGGATGTGCCAAAGTGGGCGGGGGGCCGCATGCGGACGCGGCCACTGGGGCCTTCGGTGGAGCTCTCTATGGGGCAACGCATCGTGTGAGGGGTGTGCTGAAACGGGCGGGGAGGGCGCATGCGGACGCGGCAATTGGGGCCTTCGGTGGAGCTCCCTATGGGGCCACGAACCTCGTGAGGGGTGTGCCGAAATGTCCGTGGGGACGCATGCGGACGCGGCCACTGGGGCCTTCGGTGGAGCTTCCTATGGCGCCACGAAGCGTGTGAGTGCCGAAATGGCTGTGGGTACGCATGCGGACGCGGCCACTGGAGCCTTCGGTGGAGCTACCTAAGGGGCCACGAACCGTGTGAGGGGTGTGCCAAAGTGAGGGGGGTGACGGGAGGAGGGAGGAGGGATGGGAGCGAGGAGGGAGGAGGGGGAGGAGGAGGAGGAGAGGAGAGGAACGCGGGGCCGGTCTCTTCGAAACGAGGATCCAACATCACAGGATGATTGGGAAAAAGTCCTGGAGGGCCCTGCTCCTGAACGGGATGGGGTTCACCCTCTCCCTGAACGTCGCGGGCGTTTTCATCATGGGGCGAGCCGTCACGGAGGCCTGCCACGCGCTGGAGAAGTCGCGGGAATTGGCGATGAAGTCGCTTCAGGACGCCTGCTGTCCTATCTCGGAGGAGGGCGTCGCCAGCAAATCGCGACGGCGTCGGGCAAGAATCGAGACGGCAGCAAATCGGCCTCTGGAGGCTGACTCCCCGCCTCAGGACCGTCAAACAATTGCGAAGGGTGAACAACCGACCCGTGGGAGGTGGTCGATACTGCATCCCGGGGGCCGACATCACGAATAACTGCAAAGTCTGACGAGGGCCAGTCGGGATAGCGGCGGCCCTCCCTTGCATTTTTCGCTTTTTGGGGGGCCCTCCTGGAGTCTTCTCGTCGCCATGCCTGGATTCGCATTGAAAGGCGGGTCAGGGTGGACCCTGGAAAGGGGTCTGGGACCGACTCTGAACGGGCGTGGGCCAGGCGGGAGAGCCGCTGTCGTCTCACCCCCTCCTCCCGTCCTCGACTCGACTCGTCGATTTTCGGCGGGCTCGGCCGATCCTCGGCTCAGTTCGGGAGAAAGACATTCGGCATAAGGCACGAACACAACCTTCGTGCCTTCCAGGCGGGGGGTTCTGCTCCTCCTGCGAGGAGGAGGAGGAAGAGGAGGAGAAGGAGGAGGAGGAGGAGGAGGAGGAGGTCCGCGCAGGTTTCTGCGATCGGCGGCAGGCCTAGGACGAGAAGGAGGAAGGGTCGCCGAAGCCCTTCGGAGAAACGTGTGCAGCGGCGACCTATAGGAGGGCGTGGCCGGCCACGAGCGCCGGCGACCCCCGCAGCCTGGCCCAGCGCAGGCTCTGCTGGGCCTGCCGCCGATTTCAGAAACCTGTGCGGACCTCCTCCTCCTCCTCCTCCTCCCCTCTCCTCCTCCTCCTCCTCCTCCTCCTCCTCCTCTCCTCCTCCCCCGTCCTCCCCTCCTCCTCCTCCTCCTCCTCCTCCTCCTCCTCCTCCTCCTCCTCCTCCTCCTCCTCCTCCCTCCTCCTCCTCCTCCTCCCCTTACCCCTCCCCTCCCCCTCCCCCTCCCCCTCCTATCCTTATTCCTTATTAGAATATACTCCTACTCCCCCCTCAGGCCGGCAGATAGCGGGCGCATCCGGGTGGTCCCATCCGAACCTGTAAAAAACAATACAAAATCAACATTTCTCTTATTTTTTCCTCTCGACATGGACGTCCTGTCGTCCACGGCGATAATCCATTGCAAAAAATACCACAAAGAGCACACGCGCGCGTTCATGTCAGAATCCTACCGAACACGGTGTGTTTGCAAGCATTTCAACATAAAAACATCAAACACCCAATGCTTTTTCACAAAAAATTGTACAATTTTCCCGCCCGGGCTCTCTTGCTGAAATCATAGGAAAACCATAGGAATCTTAAGAATTCTGTCAAATCCAGCGATTTCACGTCATCGCGCGGTGCACTCGCGATGCTCTGTCATGCACCCAGGCCGCGAATCCTGTGCAAAAAATACAACAAAGAGCGCACTCGCGCGTTCATGTCAGAATCCTACCGAACACCGTGTGTTTGCAAGCATTTCAACATAAAAACATCAAAAACCCAATGCTTTTCACAAAAATGCTTTGGGGTGTCCTGTCAGACCGTCGGGCTTCCTCCGGCCACCTCTGGCGTCCTGCGGTGTACCGGGCCATTCTCGACTCGTCTGGCAATGCGTGCGCGGCATTCAACACGCGCTCGCCAGTTCCCGTCGGCAACCGCCATCGCGGCCGCATCAGCTGTACCAAACCGGCTGGCCGGTGTGACTTCGGCCCCCAGTTGTGCCAGCTTTGCTTCTTATGTTGTGGGCGGGCGGGTGGGACTGGGCATGCCATGCTTGACTCGCTCGAGCTGGCTAGCTTGACTCCTATCCTTATTCCTTATTAGAATATACTCCTACTCCCCCCTCAGGCCGGCCATTAGGGGCCGCATCCGGGGGGTCCCATCCGAACCTGTAAAAAACAATACAAAATCAACATTTTTCTTATTTTTTCCTCTCGACATGGACGTCCTGTCGTCCACGGCGATAATCCATTGCAAAAAATACCACAAAGAGCACACGCGCGCGTTCATGTCAGAATCCTACCGAACACCGTGTGTTTGCAAGCATTTCAACATAAAAACATCAAAAACCAAATGTTTTTTTTTTTACAAAAATTGTACAAATTTCCCGCCCCCGGGCTCTCTTGCTGAAAATCATTAGTGAAAACCATTTATGAAGCTTAAAGAATCTGTCAAATCCATCTTATTTGCACGTCATCGCGCGGTGCAACAGGCCGCGAATCCTGTGCAAAAAATACCACAAAGAGCACACTCTCGCGTTCATGTCAGAATCCTACCGAACACCGTGTGTTTGCAAGCATTTCAACATAAAAACATCAAAAACCCACTGCTTTTTCACAAAAATGCTTTGGGGTGTCCTGTCAGACCGTCGGGCTTCCTCCGGCCACCTCTGGCTTCCTGCGGTGTACCGGGCCATTCTCGACTCGTCTGGCAATGCGTGCGCGGCATTCAACACGCGCTCGCCAGTTCCCGTCGGCAACCGCCATCGCGGCCGCATCAGCTATACCAAACCGGCTGGCCGGTGTGACTTCGGCCCCCAGTTGTGCCAGCTTTGCTTCTTATGTTGTGGGAGGGCGGGTGGGACTGGGCATGCCATGCTTGACTCGCTCGAGCTGGCTAGCTTGACTCCTACTCCTACTCCTATCCTTATTCCTTATTAGAATATACTCCTACTCCCCCTCAGGCCGGCCATTAGGGGCCGCATCCGGGTGGTCCCATCCTAACCTGTAAAAAACAATACAAAATCAACATTTTTCTTATTTTTTCCTCTCGACATGGACGTCCTGTCGTCCACGGCGATAATCCATTGCAAAAAATACCACAAAGAGCACACGCGCGCGTTCATGTCAGAATCCTACCGAACACCATGTTTCTGCAAGCATTTCAACATAAAAACATCAAACACCCAATGTTTTTTTCACAAAAAATTGTACAAATTTCCCGCCTGGGCTCTCTTGCTGAAATCATAGGAAAACCATAGGAATCTTAAGAATTCGGTCAAATCCAGCGATTTCACGTCATCGCGCGGTGCACTCGCGATGCTCTATCATGCACCCAGGCCGCGCATCCTGTGCAAAAAATATTACAAAGAGCACACTCGCGCGTTCATGTCAGAATCCTACCGAATACAGTGTTTTTGCAAGCATTTCAACATAAAAACATCAAAAACCAAATGCTTTTTCACAAAAATGCTTTGGGGTGTCCTGTCAGACCCGTCGGTCTCCTCCGGCCACGCTCTGGCTTCCTGCTTGTACCGGGCATTCTCGACGTCGTCCCTGGCAATGCGTGCGCGGCATTCAACACGCGCTCGCCAGTTCCCGTCGGCAACCGCCATCGGCGGCCCGCATCAGCTGTACCAAACAACCGGCTGCCGGTTGATTTCGAGCCCCCAGTTGTGCCTGCTTTGGCTTCTTATGTTGTGGGAGGGGCGGGTGGGACTGGCATGCCATGCTTGACCTCGCTCAGGCTGTCATAGCTTGACATCCTAACTCCTACTCCTACTCCTCCTCCTACCTCCTCCTCCTTCCTCCTCCTCCTCCTCCTCCCTCATCCTCCTCCTCCTCCTCTGCCTGCTGCGCTCCTCCTCCTCCTCCTCCTCCTCACTCCTCCTCCTCCTCCTCCTCCTCCCCCTGCCCCCTCCCCTTCCGCCTCCTACTCCTACTCCTACTCCTAACTTCCTACTCCTATCCTTATTCCTTATTAGAATATACTCCTACTCCCCCCTCAGGCCGGCCATTAGGGGCCGCATCCGGGGGGTCCCATCCTAACCTGTAAAAAAACAATACAAAATCAACATTTTTCTTATTGTTTCCTCTCGACATGGACGTCTTGTCGTCCACGGCGATAATCCATTGCAAAAAATACAACAAAGAGCACACGCGCGCGTTCATGTCATAATCCTACCGAACACAGTGTGTTTGCAATCATTTCAACATAAAAACATCAAAAACCCAATGCTTTTTCACAAAAATTGTACAAATTTCCCGCCCGGGCTCTCTTGTTGAAAGCATAGGAAAACCATAGGAATCTGATGAATTCGGTCAAATCCAGCGATTTCGCGTCATCGCGCGGTGCACTCGCGATGCTCTGTCATGCACCCAGGCCGCGAATCCTGTGCAAAAAATATTACAAAGAGCACACTCGCGCGTTCATGCCAGAATCCTACCGAACGCCGTGTGTTTGCAAGCATTTCAACATAAAAACATCAAAAACCCAATGCTTTTTCACAAAAATGCTTTGGGGTGTCCTGTCAGACCGTCGGGCTTCCTCCGGCCACCTCTGGCTTCCTGCGGTGTACCGGGCCATTCTCGACTCGTCTGGCAATGCGTGCGCGGCATTCAACACGCGCTCGCCAGTTCCCGTCGGCAACCGCCATCGCGGCCGCATCAGCTGTACCAAACCGGCTGGCCGGTGTGACTTCGGCCCCCAGTTGTGCCAGCTTTGCTTCTTATGTTGTGGGAGGGCGGGTGGGACTGGGCATGCCATGCTTGACTCGCTCGAGCTGGCTAGCTTGACTCCTACTCCTACTCCTACTCCTATCCTTATTCCTTATTAGAATATACTCCTACTCCCCCCTCAGGCCGGCCGATAGGGGCCGCATCCGGGGGGTCCCATCCTAACCTGTAAAAAACAATACAAAATCAATATTTTTCTTAGTTTTTTCCTCTCGACGTGGACGTCCTGTCGTCCACGGCGATAATCCATTGCAAAAAATACCACAAAGAGCACACGCGCGCGTTCATGTCAGAATCCTACCGAACACCGTGTGTTTGCAAGCATTTCAACATAAAAACATCAAAAACCAAATGTTTTTTTCACAAAAAATTGGGCAAATTTCCCGCCCGGGCTCTCTTGCTGAAATCATAGGAAAACCATAGGAATCTTAAGAATTCGGTCAAATCCAGCGATTTCACGTCATCGCGCGGTGCACTCGCGATGCTCTATCATGCACCCAGGCCGCGAATCCTGTGCAAAAAATATTACAAAGAGCACACTCGCGCGTTCATGTCAGAATCCTACCGAATACCGTGTTTTTGCAAGCATTTCAACATAAAAACATCAAAAACCCAATGCTTTTTCACAAAAATGCTTTGGGG
This sequence comes from Prorocentrum cordatum, assembly GCA_963575745.1. Taxonomy (NCBI): domain Eukaryota; class Dinophyceae; order Prorocentrales; family Prorocentraceae; genus Prorocentrum; species Prorocentrum cordatum. The sequence continues at coordinate 85,135 of CAUYUJ010022345.1, forward strand.
TGTCCTGTCAGACCGTCGGGCTTCCTCCGGCCACCTCTGGCTTCCTGCGGTGTACCGGGCCATTCTCGACTCGTCTGGCAATGCGTGCGCGGCATTCAACACGCGCTCGCCAGTTCCCGTCGGCAACCGCCATCGCGGCCGCATCAGCTGTACCAAACCGGCTGGCCGGTGTGACTTCGGCCCCCAGTTGTGCCAGCTTTGCTTCTTATGTTGTGGGAGGGCGGGTGGGACTGGGCATGCCATGCTTGACTCGCTCGAGCTGGCTAGCTTGACTCCTACTCCTACTCCCACTCCACTCCTACTCCTACTCTTCCTTCTCCTCCTCCTCTTCCTCCTCCTCCTCCTCCTCCTCCTCCTCCTCTCCTCCTCCTCCTCCTCCCACTCTCCACCTCCCCCTTACCCCTCCGACCTATCCTTATTCCTTATAGAATATACTCCTACTCCCCCCTCAGGCCGGCCATTAGGGGCCGCATCCGGGTGGTCCCATCCTAACCTGTAAAAAACAATACAAAATCAACATTTTTCTTATTTTTCCTCTCGACATGGACGTCCTGTCGTCCACGGCGATAATCCATTGCAGAAAATACCACAAAGAGCACACGCGCGCGTTCATGTCAGAATCCTACCGAACACCGTGTGTTTGCAAGCATTTCAACATAAAAACATCAAAAACCCAATGCTTTTTTTTCACAAAAATTCTACAATTTTCCTGCCCGGCTCTCTTGCTGAAATCATAGAAAAACCATAGGAATCTTAAGAATTCGGTCAAATCCAGCGATTTCACGTCATCGCGCGGTGCACTCGCGATGCTCTGTCATGCACCCAGGCCGCGAATCCTGTGCAAAAAATACCACAAAGAGCACACTCGCGCGTTCATGTCAGAATCCTACCGAACACCGTGTGTTTGCAAGCCTTTCAACATAAAAGCATCAAAAACCCAATGCTTTTTCACAAAAATGCTTTGGGGTGTCCTGTCAGACCGTCGGGCTTCCTCCGGCCACCTCTGGCTTCCTGCGGTGTACCGGGCCATTCTCGACTCGTCTGGCATCGTGCGCGGCATTCAACACGCGCTCGCCAGTTCCCGTCGGCAACCGCCATCGCGGCCGCATCAGCTGTACCAAACCGGCTGGCCGGTGTGACTTCGGCCCCCAGTTGTGCCAGCTTTGCTTCTTATGTTGTGGGAGGGCGGGTGGGACTGGGCATGCCATGCTTGACTCGCTCGAGTTGGCTAGCTTGACTCCTACTCCTACTCCTACTCCTACTCCTACTCCTATCCTTATTCCTTATTAGAATATACTCCTACTCCCCCCTCAGGCCGGCCGATAGGGGCCGCATCCGGGTGGTCCCTTCCTAACCTGTAAAAAACAATACAAAATCAACATTTTTCTTATTTTTTCCTCTCGACATGGACGTCCTGTCGTCCACGGCGATAATCCATTGCAAAAAAAACAACAAAGAGCACACGCGCGCGTTCATGTCAGAATCCTACCGAACACCGTGTGTTTGCAAGCATTTCAACATAGAAACATCAAAAACCCAATGCTTTTTTTTCACAAAAATTCTACAAATTTCCTGCCCGGCTCTCTTGCTGAAATCATAGATGAAAGAATGATGAGGAAAACCATAGGAGTTTAGAATAAGGAATCTTAAGAATTTCGGTCAAATCCAGCGATTTCACGTCATCGCGCGGTGCACTCGCGATGCTCTGTCATGCACCCAGGCCGCGAATCCTGTGCAAAAAATACCACGCGGGCGACATGCGCGCGCGTCGCCGCGAGCGCATGCTCAAATCCTTCTAGAGTCGTCGCCGTCATTGGCACCGTCGCATGGACGTCCCGTCGTCCACGTCGCAAAATGCATGGCAGGAATGGACGCGGCGCACACACCCGCGCCCCGCCCATCCGATCCGTCCCTTCTAAATTCTGCAAAAGAAATACCGACTACACCACTAACTACTTATAATACTACCACTTTACTTACTACTGACTACTACTACTACTATACTACTACTACTACTACTACTACTACTACTACTACTACACACTTACTCTACTCACTAATACCACCACCCCCACCACCACCCACCTACCACCACTACTACTACTACTACTACTACACTACTAAAAAAAGCTACTAACTCCTACTACTACTACTACTACATCTACTAACTCACTACAACTACTACTACTAAAAGACTAATACTGAGGACTAGTACTAGTAGTCTGCAAAGTACTTTCAAGCGCACTTTTTTTCTGTTACTACTACTAATACTACTACTAGACTCTACCACCTACCAACACCACTACACTGGTACTACTACTCCTGCCTCTTGGGGCCTCCTGGGCCCCCTTTGGGTGTCCTGTCAGACCGTCGGGCTTCCTCCGGCCACCTCTGGCTTCCTGCGGTGTACCGGGCCATTCTCGACTCGTCTGGCAATGCGTGCGCGGCATTCAACACGCGCTCGCCAGTTTCCCGTCGGCAACCGCCATCGCGGCCGCATCAGCTGTACCAAACCGGCTGGCCGGTGTGACTTCGGCCCCCAGTTGTGCCAGCTTTGCTTCTTATGTTGTGGGTGGGCGGGTGGGACTGGGCATGCCATGCTTGACTCGCTCGAGCTGGCTAGCTTGACTCCTACTCCTACTCCTACTCCTACTCCTACTCCTACTCCTATCCTTATTCCTTATTAGAATATACTCCTACTCCCCCCTCAGGCCGGCAGATAGCGGGCGCATCCGGGTGGTCCCATCCTAACCTGTAAAAACAATACAAAATCAACATGTTTCTTATTTTTTCCTCTCGACATGGACGTCCTGTCGTCCACGGCGATAATCCATTGCAAAAAATACCACAAAGAGCACACGCGGGCGTTCATGTCAGAATCCTACCGAACACCGTGTGTTTGCAAGCATTTCAACATAAAAACATCAAAAACCCAATGCTTTTTTTCACAAAAATTGTGCAAATTTCCCGCCCGGGCTCTCTTGCTGAAATCATAGGAAAACCATAGGAATCTTAAGAATTCGGTCAAATCCAGCGATTTCACGTCATCGCGCGGTGCACTCGCGATGCTCTGTCATGCACCCAGGCCGCGAATCCTGTGCAAAAATACCACAAAGAGCACACTCGCGCGTTCATGTCAGAATCCTACCGAACACCGTGTGTTTGCAAGCATTTCAACATAACAACATCAAAAACCCAATGCTTTTTCACAAAAGTTGTACAATTTTCCCGCCCGGGCTCTCTTGCTGAAATCATAGGGAATAATGGAGGATGTGTTGAGGAAACAATCTGAGAATTGATATGATCTTAAGAATTCTGTCAATCCAGCGATTTCACGTCAAATCGCGCGTTCACTCGCGATGCTCGTCCATGCACCCAGGCCGCGAATCCTGTGCAAAAAATACCACAAAGGACGCACGATCTGCGCGTTCATGTCAGAATTCCTACGAACCCGTGTGTTTGCAACATTTCGACGCACCTAACATCAAAAACCAGATGCTTTTTCACAAAATGGCTTTGGGGTGTCCTGTGAGACCGTCGGGCTTCCTCCGGCCACCTCTGCTTCCTGCGGTGTACCGGGCCATTCTCGACTCGTCTGGCAATGCGTGCGCGGCATTCAACACGCGCTCGCCAGTTCCCGTCGGCAACCGCCATCGCGGCCGCATCAGCTGTACCAAACCGGCTGGCCGGTGTGACTTCGGCCCCCAGTTGTGTCAGCTTTGCTTCTTATGTTGTGGGAGGGCGGGTGGGACTGGGCATTCCATGCTTGACTCGCTCGAGCTGGCTAGCTTGACTCCTACTCCTACTCCTCCTCACTACTCCTACTCCTACTCCTCATCCCTCCTCCTCCTCCTCCTCCTCCTCCTCCTCCTCCTCCTCCTCCTCCTCCTTCTCGTCCACCTAATCCTCCTCCGCCCCTCCTCATCCTTCCATTCTCCCTCCTTCTCCTTCCTCCTTTGTTCCTCCTCCTCCTCCTCATCCTCCTTCCTCCCTCCTCCTCCCCTCCTCCTCCTCCTCCTCCTCCTACTCCTCCTCCTCCCTCCTCCTACACCATACTCATATCCTTATTCCTTATTAGAATATACTCCTACTCCCCCATCAGGCCGGCAGATAGCGGGCGCATCCGGGTGGTCCCATCCTAACCTGTAAAAAAATACAAAATCAACATTTTTCTTATTTTTCCCTCTCGACATGGACGTCCTGTCGTCCACGGCGGTAATCCATTGCAAAAAATACCACAAAGAGCACACGCGCGCGTTCATGTCAGAATCCTACCGAACACCGTGTGTTTGCAAGCATTTCAACATAAAAACATCAAAAACCCAATGTTTTTTTTCACAAAAATTGTACAAATTTCCCGCCCGGGCTCTCTTGCAGAAATCATAGGAAAACCATAGGAATCTTAAGAATTCTGTCAAATCCAGCGATTTCACGTCATCGCGCGGTGCACTCGCGATGCTCTGTCATGCACCCAGGCCGCGAATCCTGTGCAAAAAATACCACGCGGGCGACATGCGCGCGCGTCGCCGCGAGCGCATGCTCAAATCCTTCTAGAGTCGTCGCCGTCATTGGCACCGTCGCATGGACGTCCTGTCGTCCACGTCGCAAAAATTCATGGCAGGAATGGGACGCGGCGCGCACCCCGCGCCCGCCCATCCAATCCGTCCCATTCTAATCTGCAAAAGACAATACACAGTTTTTGTTTTTCTTGTCAACATGGTCGTGCTGTCGTAACGTCGCAAAATGCGTGGCAGGAATGGGACGCGGCGCACACCCCGCGCGAAGGGGTGACATTTCGCTCTCGCCTCGGCGCCGCGCACCAACGTTTTTCCTCTCAGCATGGACGTCCTGTCGTCCACGTCGCAAAATGCTTGGCAGGAACGGGATGCGGCGCACACCCCGCGCCCGCCCATCCAAACCCCCCCGTTATAAAAAAAACAATACAAGTTGGGGCCTTCTGGCTTCCTGCGGTGTACCGGGCCATTCTCGACTCGTCTGGCAATGCGTGCGCGGCATTCAACACGCGCTCGCCAGTTCCCGTCGGCAACCGCCATCGCGGCCGCATCAGCTGTACCAAACCGGCTGGCCGGTGTGACTTCGGCCCCCAGTTGTGCCAGCTTTGCTTCTTATGTTGTGGGAGGGCGGGTGGGACTGGGCATGCCATGCTTGACTCGCTCGAGCTGGCTAGCTTGACTCCTACTCCTACTCCTACTCCTACTCCTACTCCTCCTCCTCCTCCTCCTCCTCCTCCTCCTCCTCCTCCTCCTCTCCTCCTCCTCCTCCTCGTCAGACGCCGCGGTGCCCGAGCCTCCGCCCCGCCTGAAATAATTCGCCCAGGACAGGGCGTGCTGGCAAGAGCGGCCAGCTGTGCACCGCGGGTCCAGCGACTCCGACCGTGCGCGCCCTCCCGCGCGCGCGCCCATGGTATCAGATTTCTCTCCTGGGTGGATCAGATTATTGTTTTATTTATGGGTAGTGGTCTCAGATATGTATCGCAGACCCCGCTGTATCCAGGACAACATGCAGGCGATAGGGGTCACTAGCTCCGCAGATGAGATTATCGAAGAGCTCGGCTCGGCGGACATCATCGGCCTCATGGGGACCAAACAACAGAGGAGGCGGGCGAGTGTTCAGGGTGAACAAGATGTAGTTCAGAATGTTTCTCTTATGGATGGGAATTTTCACACGGTGCTCCTTCAGGATGACACAGGCTGGATTCTACCTCCTCGGGGTGACGATGTAAGATGGTGATGTACAGAGAAAGAGACACCTCAAGGGAGCTGGATGAGAAGAACATTTAATTGGCATAGCATGGCTATAGAGAACACGCACAATGTATGCATTGGCACGTACTATTCACAACAACGTATCGGCACGCGCAATGGTTACAAGGCTATTTCTTTCGCTGCATTACATAGAGTTCAGAAGTGTGAAAGTCGGCAGTATTCAGGTTTTCGATTTAAACTCACGAAGGGGGACACGCATAACGTCGATCATTTCCCTCTTGTCGTCGATGTGGAGTTGAACAATCCTGCTGAGAATCAGACGTTGTCTTCTACTCCAAGGGCTAAGTGGAACACTGATCTCCTGATTCGTGTGTGGATGAAGGATACTCCTGAGCTTCATCGCTTTGTCCAACATCTACTAGATTGGTCATTGTCGGCTGAAGGTGGTCGTGAGGTGCAGTCTCTGATGCAGAAGGGCAGGGTCGAGGATACCTGGCATAAGTACAATCGGGCCTTACTCGACGCGGGCCAGCAGGTATTCAGCAGTACAGATCTGTGGCGGAAATGGCCAGACCAAGACGACTCACAAGCAGCACGAGCACGGACAGATGCACTTCGAGCGCAACGCAGACTACACACCGGCACAGAGGCAGCACAAGCGCAACTAAAACGTCGGCGCGCAGTTCCAGCAAGGGCGTCTCCCTCAGAAGTTTGGCGGCTCGCATTACTCTTTCCGAAGTGGGCGGAAGACCATGATCTCGACACGGTGGGGTCCGAGGAGTTCCGATGTCTCGCTTCTTGCATTCTGACTGATGTACGAGTGGCTAAGCATACTCTGCAGATTTGGCATCCTAGCAGTGGCGTGCGGATTGGCAAGAATCACGGTAAAGCTAAATGTGCAGGTGAACGGGTCATCCATCTTATGAGCCCGAGTGGAAGAGCTTACATTGCAGGTCTGTGGTACCGCCATGATGCGAATCGACCTCCACAAACTGTTGGTTTTGCTGAACACCGACGTCGAGAGCAAGCACTACTACAAGTACGTATCCCGCAGGATTGGTGTCGTCGTGCCCAGTTACCGTGGTTCAATGTTTTCTATGATCAAGCGAATGGCCAAACATCACGCCCAGCTGAAGAACGAGATCTGGAGTTGGATTCAGTTATGGTGCCAGATGTGCACGACGTTGGAGACGGACGCGACCATTCCCGAAGCGCAGAAGCCGTTGTCGGTGCAACACGTCCAGAATGTCAAAGACATGAAGGTGTCGTGCCCGCATGTGCACGCGGGTTTCACGAAGAAGTGTTATTGCCAGAAAGAATGGAAGAAGGACTGGTATCGACTCGAGCTCATGGTCCCGCCGCAGCTGCAGTCGACGGTGGACGAGTTGGTCAAGATCATCGGCCAGCTGCCCGAGGTGGAGTGGAAGGTGGGCGGCCCCGCGCGTGGCCCGCGCGCCCGAACGATCGTCGAGTGTCACGTCGAAATGGGGGAGCTCAAACAGCAGGAGTGAGCCCGTCTGAGAGCAGTGAGCGTGCGCTCGAGAGGACCCTCTGGGAAAGCCAGGGGGTCCTGAGTGAGCCCATCAGTAGATCTGTCAACCCAGAGAGTTTCCAGAGCCCTGGAGTCCTTGAGTTTGGTTTCTGTCCTTCCTTGTCCTCCTCCTTGTTCCTGGGGATCCCTCGTCCAGGACCGACTCTGAAAATCTCCAATGGCTCCTGGAGTATTTTGAATAGTCTGATGTTTCTAACACTGAAGGCAGTGAGTACAGAGTGTCAGGCGACCCATCGTGAGCTAGTCAGTTTTGTGTTTCTTTTCCTGAGGGGCTGGGGCCCCTTCGTGAGGAAAATCATGCGGGGTGCGTTCGACTCACGCCTCCTCGGGGTCCTCCTGATGCCCCAATAGGAGGTTCAGTCATATGCGCCAGTGCTCTGATGAGTGTGCGCTGGAGCGGCGGTCAGTTGATCGCTCCCTGGCCCACAAGCGGCACACGGCCGCAGACAGCGCGAGCCAGGGGTCAGCATGGCAATCTGAGTTCGTCATGACGCTGATGACCCACAGGCTCCCCAGGCTGGTCCCACCACCACCTCCTCCTCGTCCACCTTATCCTGCTCCGCCTCCTCCTCCTTCCTTTTCCCTCCTTCCTCCTTCCTCCTTTTTTCTTCCTCCTCCTCCTCCTCCCTCCTCCTCCTCCTCCTCCTCTCCTCCTCCTCCTCCTCCCCCTCCCCCTCCCCCCTCCCCCTCCCCTCCTCCCCCTCCTCCTCCTCCCTCCTCCCTCCTGCTCCTCCTGCTGCTCCTCCTCTCCTCCTCCTCCTCCTCCTCCTCCTCCTGGCCTCCCCTCCTCCTCCTCCTCCTCCTCCTCCTCCTCCTGCTGTCGTCCTCCTCCTGCATCTCCTCCTGCATCTCCTCCTCCTGCATCTCCTCCTCCTCTCCTCCCCTCCTCCTCCTCGTCCTCCTCCTCCTCCTCCTCCTCCTCCTCCATCCTCCTCCTCCCTCTCCTCCCCCTCCTCCCCCTCCTCCCCCTCCTCCCCCTCCTCCCCCTCCTCCTCCTCCTCCTCCTCCTCCTCCTCCTCCTCCTCCTCCTCCTCCTCCTCCTCGAGTCGCCTACGGCCCCGTGGGAAACCGTGCAGGTATGGGCCCGCGGCGAGCGAGGGGTGGGGAAGCGAGAAGGAAAAGGCCTTGTCAGAAGGCGGCGGGACTTCTGATCAGTTTCCTTTGCCTTTGGGGAAGGCTTAGGAAACTGAGAAGGTCTTCTCAGAAGGCGAAGGGGGGGAAGCGAGAAGGAGAAGGCCTTCTCGGAAGGCGGCTGGACTTTTCAGAAGACCTCCGGCCTCCTGAGAAGTTTCGTGTGCCTTTTTGGGGAAGGCTTAGGAAACTGTTCAGAAGGAGGGGGAACTTCTGAGAAGGCCCGCCCATTCACACTCCCCCCCCAGGCTGGCCGCCGAATCGGAGTCTCTAGGTCCTGGTCATGGATGGCGAACCCCCTCCCCCCCCCAAGGAGCGGCCTTCTGAGAGGAGCCCAGAGCACAGAGCACAGCCTGCGCGACCACGATCACAGAGCGCGGCCTGCCCCCGAGGAGTGAAGAGGAGGAGTGGGGAGGGGGAGGAGGATGAGGAGGAGGAGGAGGAGGAGGAGGAGGAGGAAGCAGGAGGAGGAGGAGGAGGAGGAGGAGGAGGAGCAGGAGCCCAGCGCTGGCCAAAGAAACTTCCCCGGAAGCCTTCCACCTCGATCTTCGAATCCCTACAACCACTGTCAATCTCGGTCCTCGATCTTCGATCCTTCCTTCGATCCTCGGTCTTCGATCGGCCCCAGGACGCATTCGATCCTCTATCCTCCTTCGATCATTCCTTCGATCGTCCCCGACCCGCTGGACCCCCTCCTTCCATCTTCGATCCTCATTCGACCCCGTGGGGCCATTGCCCTTTCCCTCGATCCTCGATCCTCGGTCGACCCTTCGACACTTCGTTCCATCCGTCCTCTTTCCTCTGGCCATTGATCTTGGATCTTTCCCTAAATCTGTCCATCTTGAATCTTGATCTTTTTCCTGTAGCCATCGGTCTTGGATCTTGATCGTGGATCCTTCCTCTTCCTCGGGCCTCTGGCCATTGATCTTGGATCTTGGATCGTTTCCTCTGGCCATCTTCGATCTTTCCCTAAATCTGAGATCTCTCCCCCGATCCTCGAAGCGACGCCCCTCCCTTCCGACGCTGCATTCTGTTTCGCGACGTCGCCCCTGGGAATCTCCCTGGCGCCGGCTTTCCAGCCACCTTAAGGCATCATGACCCGCCCCCATTGGGGGGCCAGGAAGCGGCGTCGAGAGGCCGAAAAGCACGACCCCCCCCCTCCTGCGAACTCTACTCAACGCCTGGGTCTGGCTGCCGGGTGGTAATTCATCGGGTCACAGCTCGGGCCCCCAACGGCCGTCTGGAGCGTCTCGGGACTGGGGCGCCCCTGGAACGCTCCCGGCGAGGCGCGGCTGCTGGACAGCACCCCGAGTCTGGCAGGGTTCTTCGGAGAACCGACGAAAATGTTTGAAAACCTGGAGCTGGATTTTCAGGAGGGGAGAAAACCACACAGACATAATTAACCATCGACTCCCAGGAACCTCTGGGAAAGTATGGGAACTGGGGGGAAGACGAAAACCTGGAAAATATGAAAAAATATAGGGGGATCCTGGGATTTGTGTGTATTTGTTTGTGTGTCCCTAGGCCCCTGTAGATTTTTTCGCAACGCCCAGATCTGAAGGCTTACGGCCCCTGTCTCCACCAAGAGCCTCCGCGGAGCCTCCGGGGCCGAGCACGCACGGTCAGCATGCGGCCGTCGCGATGTTTTGTGGCGGCGCCCGGATCGGATCTGAGGGATCGCCGAAGTCGGGAATTTTGAAGAGGGGGGCTAGGACTAGGGGAGGCGTGGATATCATACACTGGATGGGGCCGGGAGTCTCCCAGATTCCATTGCGTCCCCTTCTTCTCGCAACAATTCAACACGTTTCAGGAGGAGGAGGAGGAGGAGGAGGAGGAGGAGGAGGAGGAGAAGGGAGCGGGAGAAGGAGGAGGGAGCGGGAGGACGACGAGGACGAGGGAGGAGGTGTGTGTGTGTGTGTTGTGTGTGTGTGTTTGTGTGTGTATGTGTGTGCGCGCGTGTGTGGGAGAGAGAGAGAGAGAGTGTGTGTAAGTGAGTGTGTGTGTGTGCGTGTGTGTGTGTGTGTGTGTGTGTGTGAGCGTGTGTGTGTGTGTGTGTGCGTGTGAGCGTGTGTGTGCGTGTGCGTGTGTGTGTGCGTGTGTTTGTGTGTGTGCGTGTGTGTATATGTGTGTGTGCATGTGTGTGCGCGTGTGTGTTTATATGTGTATATGTGTCTGTGTGCGTGGGTGCGCGACGAGGGGATTGACGCAAGGTCTGCTCCTCTTCTTTTCGAAACCTGGTGAAGCCTGGTCTGGCTACGATTGGGGTGCCCTGGTCCCGTAGGTTCTGGGAATCACCCTGGGCCGAAAGCCTGTGAGGTTCGGGACGCACCTCTGCTTCCGCTTTCCTCTGGCAAAGTCAAGTGGGATGGAACATTTTCGATGAAGGAAGACCACATAAACAGAACTTTGGCGCTCCGCGCGGATTTCTTGGATCCGCGCCTGGGCCCCCTGGCGACGCCTTCGGCGCCGCCACTGGCGCGTTCGCTCCGCGCGCCAGGGAGCGGAATCCAGCGCGACTCCAAGAAATCCGCTCGGAACGCCAAAAGTTTATGTTTATGTGGTTTGTTATTCTTCTAATACAGCGTCTGCATCGGCCCTCCACGGAACATAGAATGCATGAAGCTTGTCCAGCAGTGAGGACTATGCGGGCGGCTCTTCACACTTGGCCGCCTCGCCACCCGCGGGAAACACGGCATCGGTAGACTCGTATATTACATCAGCTACGGCTTGCACAAACTATCAGAGTAAATATGTCTGCTGGACGTGCGGAACTGCCAACCATCTTTGCCTAGGAGGGTCATGTGCGCCTTGAGCCCGTGCGAGCAACGACCACGACCGGTCCGTGCGAGCAACAACCTTGGAAGACGATCCGAGAGTTGTTCTACGCATATGCTAATGATGGGGTTTGGCACCCGACCAACAGTAGACCAATCTGTGTTAGGTTGCATATGTTCGCATTGGTCGAAATCGGTGGCACAGGAGTGCTCGGTCGAAACGAGAGCAGTGAGAGGGCGCGAGCGAAAGGAGGTGGTAGCGCGGGGAAACCGAGTGGGGGTGTAAGCAGTGTTCGGGAGGAGAAAGTAGGGATGAGCAGGAGGAGAAAGAGGAGGAGAAAGAGGAGGAGGAGGAGGAAAACGAGGAGGAGGAGGAACACGAGGAGAAGGAACACGAGGAGGACAAGGAGGAGGAGGAGGAGGAAGAGGAGGAGGAGGAGGAGGAGGAGGAGGAGGAGGGAAGAGGAGGAGGAGGAGGAGGAGGAGGAGGAGGAGCACGGCGAGGAGAGAGGAGAGAGGGGGATCGAGGAGGACCCGAACCCGAGACGTCCTGGGGCAGGACGCTTTCAACGAGCAGGACCTGCCCGCCCTGGAGCGGGCGCTCGCGGTGTGCAAGGCCGTGGAGCTGCAGCACGCCAGCACCCCGTGGGCCACCGGCGGCCGGCGCGGCCGGGCCGTCTCTCCTCGCCGCTCCTCCTCGCCGTCGTCGTCGCCGTCCTCCTCGACGTTCTCCTCCTCGTCCTCCTCGCTCCCCCTCCTCGTGCTCGCTCTCGTTCGTCTCGTCGTCGTCCTCCTCTTCTTTCTCGCTTTCCTCCTCGTCCTCCTCGTTCTCATCGTCGTGCGTTCTCCTCGACTCCTCGTCCTCCTCATAATCCTCCTCCTCTTCCTCCTCCCCCCCCTCCTCCCCCTCCTGAGCGCGCTCCAGAAGAGGTGCGGGGGGGCGAGCTGCCAGGGTCGGCGTCAGGGTCGGCATGGAGGAAGACCAGGCAGGCATCCAAAGGATTGTTTACAGTCAGCCCGCATAGTAAGGATGTGCAACTCGAAGAAGAACAAACCACATACACATAAACTTTTGGCGCGCCGCGCGGATTTCTCGGATCCGCGCCTGGGCCCCCCTGGCGCCGCCTCCGGCGCCGCCCCTGGCGCGCTCCGCGCGCCAGGGAGGGGATTCCAGCGCGGATCCAGGAAATCCGCGCGGAGCGCCAAAAGTTTATGTCTATGGCGTTTTTTCTTTTTCTCTATTACAGTCAACCCGCATAGTAAGGATGCGCAACCATTCCAAGGCTGCCCCTGCATCCTTGCCCCTTCGGCCCATCCTAAGCGACTTTCGCTGGCCAGCCTCGCTCGAACGACGTTAACATGGCCCTCCAAGGCCTTTCGATCCTTACCGCGCATCTTTAGTATACGACTTGGCTGTATCAATTTGTCTCGTTCGGAAGTTTACCCTAGAACTTAGTGGTAGGAGCCACGTAGGGATTGCTCTCCTCTCTCCTCTTCTCCCGCAGCCGCCTCGGGCTCGGGCCGTTTTTTTGTTCTCCTTTATTGAGGGGCTTCGCCCCTGAACCCGCCCCGCGGCGCGCGATGCGGAGGGGCATACTCGTGGCACTGATAGCCCACCTTGCCCAGGACCGTGCGCATTCGCTACGGAGCCCATCGCCGATCTTTTGTGGATGTATCGCCAGTTCATGGTCTATACTTCGCCCCCTAAACCAGTCCCCCCCGAGCGTTGCCTCTCGGCAAACGCTGGGACTTAATCAAAAACAAGTCGTCGGATGTCCGAGGTTGACGGCGGCCTGGCCGTCATGACGGCCGCCATCGAGTTCCGCGGAGCGGCGCCCGGGCAGCCTCGGGGGGGGCAGCGTCGTCGGAAGAGGAGGCGATAGGAGAGGGAGTGGGAGGAGGAGGAGGAGGAGGAAAAGGAGGAGGAAGAGGAGGAGGAGGAGGAGGAGGAGAAGGAGAAGTAGGAGCAGGAGTTGTCAGAACATGGACCTCCATGCCTGCGGGACCTCTATAGCACATAATGCATAGGCAGCGACATGGGGGTAGCATAGTTGAGTGCCAGAACATGTCAGATTTCCCCTCTAGGAGGGCGGTTCCTGTCGAGACGTTTCTCCGCCGACGTTTGCCTCAAGCGTGACGTGAGTCAGCTATTCAGTCTCATGTGAAAAATAGCTGCTGCCTCTCTTGCATGATAGCGGGGCATGATTGCCATGGCGGTGACAGCAGCTACGCAAGCGGTGAACCATCCGATCGCGCACATCAATACCCTGTTAGACGGCGAGACATGGTTCGAACATAATCCAACGATGTTTGCAGAGTTCTGCGAGGCAGCGTACACGAGTTGCGATTCCAACCTATTTAGATGGTGCGAATCTTGCATGCAGTTTCACAAACAGTGGTTTCATTCGCCGATCGGTAAGCACAGAAAGTTTCATATACTGGAGCCGCGTGGTAAGCAACACATTGGATTCGCTTGACTCCTCATGGCTGTTGAAGCCAGTTAGGGACAGACTAGATGCCTTTCACTGAAAGCACTTGCGCTGGATTCGAGGCATTCGACCTTCATTTGCATTGCGAATGTCTGACCCGCTGGTTCTATCAAGGGCAGAGTCCGTGCCCCTGCCACAAGGTACCACACAAGAGATGCGGGGCAGCCAGTCGACTCTTCGATCAGGCGTTTCGTGAAACAAACTGGGGCGGCATCCCGCAATTTTGGGGGCGCGCCACGCGGCAGGGCGCCCGCGACGGCAGTGGGCGAAACCAGTCTTTGTAGTGGAACATACGAATATGTGATGTCTTACTCTGGATCGCTTAATACTCGCCCCCCCTCCCCCCTTGGAGTGCCAGGGGCCAGGGGGTTTGGCCGCGGCGCGTCCGCAGGGTGCCAGGGGGGGTGGGGTTCGTTCCCTTCCCCGCTGGGGCGCGGGGGTGGTGTGGGGGAAGTTGGCCGCACCGCGTTTTCACGTTTGTCACCCCCCAGTTGATCAATAAGAAGTTTGGAGCATGCATTCGGCTTTCCCATCATCTCCTCCTTCTATGCTTCGCTGCTCTGCCTCGCAGTCGTGCGGCGTGCTGTTGTTCTGCCTCACAGTGATTGCTGCTGCTTTCCGTTTTTTCTCACTGGCACTCTTGCAGCCTGGAGGTTTTCCATGACCGTCGGGTGGGCATTCCGCCAAGCATGTGTCCGATAGTGGTCCCTCTGCTGCTGCCAGCTTGCCTTGCAGATCCAGGGCTTCTTATCTGACCTGCAGGCTACCCACGAAGGGTCTGTTACCAATGCAAAAGCGGATGCCCGAATGCAGAGCGCAAAGGTGAGCGCGATCCCGTTAATTTTGGTCAACAGAAACGTGCATTGCGAGGGCGAGAACAACAAGGCAACGCAAATCACAGCGGATCCAGAGAAACATATCCAAGCTCAGGCCAACACCGATGATGTTATCGCTAAGATGACCGAAACGTCGTTCGTACATACCACCCCTGCCGCCGTTGCAGCCGCCTTGCACCTGCTGCCATGGACGTGCTTGGCGACCAAACTATTTGCTGTTGTCAAAAACGGATGCGCGTGTGCAACATGTTTTCGGGTTCCCGCGCACATGTCTTGGGGATCGGTGGCTTACCCTGTGTCGAGCAGGAGTGTTGGCCCAGCTGGGCATCCGGAGCAGCTGAACACGCTGCCACCCACGCAGCGGGAGGACCGTCGGCGGTGCACTTCCGCCTGCGGCTCGCACGCGCTCGCCTTCGTGGGCCTCGACGGCATGTTTGTCGGCTCTGGTGTGCGGGGAAGTCTTGTCTGACGCGCCCACTCCGCCAGCAGGGCCTGCGACTGCCGGGCGGCCCGCGCGGGGACGCCAGCAGCACCTTGTTGTTCCGTGGAGGTGCACGGTTTCCCCCGCGGCCGTATGCGACCCGAGGAGGAGAAGGAGGAGGAGGAGATGGAGGAGGAGGAGGAGGAGGAGGAGGAGGAGGAGGAGGAGGAGGAGGAGAGGAGGAGATGGGAGAGGAGGAGGGGGAGGAGGAGGAGGCGGACGAGGAGATGGAGAGGAGGAGGAGGAGGAGGAAGGAGGAGGAGGAGGGAGGAGGAGGACGGGTCGCCTAAGCCCTTCGGAGAAACCCTCTACGTGGAGGATGAGTGCCAGTCGCGTCGGCGCGAAGGCGTCCAGCGATGCGAGGGTGGACGCCTCCAGAGGTCCACGTCGGCAGCACGCCTCCAGGTGGAGGGGAGCGGCAGTCTCAGGCGAAGCGCCCGGCCCGCCCTGCCGACACGTCTGGGGCCGAGACAGGGAGGACGCATCTGTGAGGACAAGCGATGAGGGATGTGGAGGTGGAAGAGAGGGGAGGAAAGGAGGAAGGAGGAGGAAGGAGGAGGAGGAGGAGGAGGAGGAGGAGGAGGAGGCGGAGGCGAAGGAGGAGGAAGCCCCTTGGCCCGCCCCTGCGGAGGTGCGCAGGAGACCGACGGCAGCCGCGAGCCCCTCGCGCGACGTGTTCGTCGACCTCGAGGGCGAGGCTTCATTCGAGCTGCTGAAGGCCTCCTTCCCATGGTTTCGAGGTTTTCTAGCACTCTCGTCGGCTTCTGACGTCCTCGTCGGCTTTCTGATTTCTGACGCTTTCGCCGCTTCCCCTAGTTTTTTCAGACTCGGGATGCGTTCCAGCAGCTGCGCCTCGCCGAGAGCGTTCCATGGGGTGCCGCCTGGAGGGTTTCTCCGAAGGGCTTAGGCGACCCGTCCCCTCCTCCTCCTCCTCCTCCTCCTCCTCCTCCTCCTCTCCTCCTCCATCTCCTCGTCCGCCTCCTCCTCCTCCCCCCTCCTCCCTCCTCCTCCTCCTCCTCCTCCTCCTCCTCCTCCTCCTCCTCCTCCTCCTCCTCCTCCTCCCCTTCCTCCCTCCTCCTCCTCCTCCTCCTCCCTCCTCCCTCCTCCCTCCTCCTCCTCCTCCTCCTCCTCCCCTCCCTCCTCCTCCTCTCCTCCCTCCTCCCTCCTCCCTCCTCCCTCCTCCCTCCTCCCTCCTCCTCCTCCTCGGGTCGCCTACGGCCGCGGGGGAAACCGTGTGCAGTGCCGCCATCGGGCTCCGGGGCCCTTGAGAGTGGACCTGGGGCGGCAGGCTGCCCCTGGGGGAAGGTGTCGGGGCCCCCCTCGTCGAAGGCCTGGATTCGGGGGGTCGGCGGCCATGTCCGCCGACGAGCGCGACGCCGCGCAGGAGCGGCCTGCGAGGGGGGGCCGCGCGCCGCGCCGCGCGGCGCTGCCAGCGCTGGCTGTTTGTTCGCTTGGCCGCCGCTGGGATCCCGCGTCGCGACGGCTCTGCTCGTCGCGGACTGAAGACATCGCATCGTCGAAGGCCTGGGTTCGGCCCGCCTACTCGTCGTCGCCGTCATCCTCTCCGCGGTATTGTTTGCCCGACCCCCATCCCCTATGCCCATCCCCATCCAGCCCCCCACCATCTCAGCACCCCAGTTGGGGATGTACGCCTCGAAACCCGAAGGGAACGGCCCAGATATCCCCATCCAGGGAGGGACATCGGCCAGTGGGGCCCAGGCCGCGCCGCTGGGGATAAGGATCGGATAAACGATGCTCAGCCTACTCGTCGTCGCCTTCATCCTCTCCTCCCTCCAGCTAGTCAGATGAGGCCGTCGCAGCGTGAGTCACGGCGACTCGTTTTGCTCGCAGTTCTCTGCCTCTGTGGGCCGCTTCCCGGCTCTGGGGCTGCCCAACAGCTGCAGGAATGAACGTCCGCCCTGAGAAAAGTGGTCGAAACTTGGGGGCATCCTCGCCTGCTTTGTTCCCACTCCATCCCGCTCCTCGTCCCGCTCCTCCGCCTCTTCCTCCTCCTCCTCCTCCTCATCCTCCTCCTCCTTCTCCTCCTGCTCCTCCGCATACCCTCATAACCTCATGCTCCACCGTCGTCCTCCTCCTCTTGCTCCTCATCGGCCCTCCTCTCTTCTTCTACCGTTGTCCTCCCACCCTCCTCCTCAGTTCTCCTCCTCCTCCGCCTCTTTGACCCTCCAGTGCGCCGGCTGGAGACTAGTTAGTGCCTTTATGCCTTGTATCATTGTGCCCTCTTCTGTAACCTCCTCCTCCTCCTCCTACTCCTGCTCCTCCTCCTCCTCCTCCTCCTCCTCCTCCTCCTCCTCCTCCTCCTCCTCCTCCTCTTCGTTTCGCTGTCGATGCTGGCGTGCGTGTTGATATCCTGCTGCTCCTCCTCCTCCTCCTCCTCCTCCTCCTTCTCCTCCTCCTCCGCTTTGACCTTCGTCGTCGTCTTCTTCGGCCCTGCTCTCGTGGCCCCTCCCCCCCCCCCCCGCCTTTTTCCCCCTCCGGCCAGGCGCACGCCATGAGTAAGGAGGACCTCTGCCGGCGAGCCGTGGAGCTGGAGAGGAGCCTGAAGGACCAGAGGAGAAACATCAAAGAAAATCGGCCTCCTTCTCCTCCTCCTCCTCCGCCTCCTCCTCCTCGTCCTGCTCCTTGTTCTCCTCCTCCCCCTCCACCTCCTTGTCCTCCTCCTCCTCCTGATTCCTGATTCCTGATGGCTGGAGTAGCCCTCCCCCCCCCCACAAGGCCCGTCGGCCCTGGTGGGAGGGTGATCAAACTGCCCCCCCAGGGCCGGTTGGCCGTGGATGGGTTGATCAAACTAAGGGCAGGTGATTGCTGAAGCAGCGCTCCAAGGTGATCCTCGGTCGCCAGTCATCGCATTGGCCTTGACCACAGAATGTCGAGCACCCCGAAAGTACCGAAACTTGACGGTTTTCACGTGTCGGGCCCTGGGAGGCGACACTCGTTCGACATTGCTTCGGCACTTTTCTGGGTGTTCGAAATTATTGAATCGCTTCGCTCATTCCGCCTGCCCGTATTGTGCCATCGCGGGTTCTTGGGGGGTCTTGGGAGCCCTTGGAAGCTTCGTGGGATCTTCTTGGGAACTCTGGGAGGCCTCGTGGATGGCTCTGGGTGGGCCCTCTTGGTGGTCTCTTGGGGGGGTCTGCCTGGCCTCTTGGGGGCCTCCTGGGAGCTTCCTGGGGGTCTCTTGGGGGCCTCTTGGGGCTTTCTTGCGGCCTGTTGGGGGCCTCTTGGGGCTCTCTTGGGGGCTTCGTGGGGCTACTTGGGGGCTTGTAGGGGCATTTCGGGGGCGTGTTTGGGCGGGAGGCTCAAAATTTCCGTTCAGGTTGCCCCTGTGGACCTCAATCATGGGGCCGTCTTGGGGCCTCTTGGACCGTCTTGAGGGTTTCTTGGGCCTTTTTGGAGCGCTCTTGGGCCGTTTTTGAGCGGTCCTGAGGGTCTCTCGGGCCGTCTTGGGGTGATCTTGGGGGCCTCTTGGACCGCCTTGAAAGGTGTGAACGACGAAGAGGCGGATATGTTAAAAATGCACGCTTTCCTGAGGGAATGGGACGGTTTTTGCTTGTGGGAGCCTTCTTGGAGCGCCGCTTAGGGACCTCTTGGGGCGTCTTGAAGGCTTGTGGGGCCGTCTTGAGGCCATCGCAGGCGCTTGGCAGTGATATTTCGGCGTCTCCCGGCTCTCTTGGACCGTCTGGAGGGCTTCTCGGGCCTCTCTTGGACCGTTTGGAGCCCTCCTGGGCTCCGAAAAAGAGTTCTTGAGGGTTTCTTGGGCCTTCTTGGAGCGCTCTTGGGCCGTCTTTGAGCGGTCTAGAGGGTATCTCGGGCCGTCTTGGGGTGATCTTGGGGGCCTCTTGGACCGCCTTGAAAGGTGTGAAAGACGAATTCACTAAGGGAATGAGACGATTTTTGCTTGTGGGAGCCCTCTTGGGACGCCGCTTAGGGACCTCTTAGGGACCTCTTGGGGCGTCTTGAAGGCCTGTTGGGCCGTCTTGAGGCCATCGTAGGCGTTTGGGAGTGATATTTCGGCGTCTCCCGGCTCTCTTGGACCGTCTGGAGGGCTTCTCGGGCCCCTCTTGGACCGATTTGGAGCCCTCCTGGGCTCCGAAAAAGAGTTCTTGAGGGTTTCTTGGGCCTTCTTGGAGCGCTCTTGGGCCGTCTTTGAGCGGTCTTGAGGGTCTCTCGGGCCGTCTTGGGGTGATCTTGGGGGCCTCTTGGACCGCCTTGAAAGGTGTGAAAGACGAAGAGGCGGATATGTTAAAAATGCACGTTTCCTAAGGGAATGGGACGGTTTTTGCTTGTGGGAGCCCTCTTGGGGCGCCGCTTAGGGACCTCTTGGGGCGTCTTGAAGGCCGTCTTGAGGCCATCGCAGGCGTTTGGGAGTGATATTTCGGCGTCTCCCGGCTCTCTTGGACCGTCTGGAGGGCTTCTCGGGCCTCTCTTGGACCGTTTGGAGCCCTCCTGGGCTCCGAAAAGGGACCTTACCGGGAGTCTGCTGGGAGTCTGCCTGGACCTTGCCGGGAGTCTGCCGGGACCTTGCCGGGGTTCTTTTCGTCCGGGGACCCCCAGGGCCCGCCCCGCGCGCGCGAACTAGAAATATTGTTGAGCAGTTACCGGAGATCTTAGCACGCCTCTGGCCCGTTGGGCCGGCGAATTTCTGGGATGTGGTCCTTAAGTACGATGGGATCAACATAGATCTGGGCCTCTTCCCTGGGGTCAGCTTTCGGTCCTGAGCTGTTGTTCGGCGGCCCCAGGAACGGGGGACGGCCTTCAGCAGAGACCGAGAAAGAACAATGCCGTCGCAAGTTTAGCTGCGACGCCCGCACCTGAAGCTCCAGGAGTTGGCATGGCACCAAGATCGCAGAGCGGATCTCGTTCGGATTTCAATCGGCTGGGCCCGGAGTGTCCTGGAGAATTTCGTTCCGGATTTCGAAGTGAATGTCGTGCGGATTTTTGGGGGGGGCCAGGAATGAAGACTAAACATGATCCACGCGAAAATCCGCAGCACCACGTCTGCAAGGCTGGTGCATTGACTTGGCTGGGATGCACCCCCGAGGACCGTGAGTGCCGATGCCGCTTGGAAAGAACTACTTGGTGGTTATGGCGATGGTGTGAATCAGAGCGTCGCTTGTAACTGTATCTGCTGGGAGACTACTTGATGGTTGTGGCGATGGTGCGAATCAGAGCGTCGCTCGTAAGTGCTGCTGCTGGGAGATCGGTGCCTTGAGCCCCATGGGAGGAAGATCGGGCCCAGGCCCTCTTGGAATCCACAGGACCACGTGGCTCCCTGGAGGTCTGCTGGACCTCTTCCGGGGAGGGCACGGGCTTCTCGGTCCGAGCCGAGTTCGGGGGGCGATCCCGGAGCTCCGCAGACAGGGCCTCCGCAGGCCGAACATCAGCAAACACCTGCCGGCGCGATGTCTTTCGCGGCGCGAGGATGTCAGTCAAGCCGTGGCGAAGCGTCCCAGCTCGCCTATAGGCCTACCAAGGCATGTTCTAAGAACCTGTTGTGGTTTGCACGAAATGTTCTTAGAACATTTCTGGCTGAGACTGTCGTGTCCTAACACATAGGGTTTATGTTGTAAGAACATTGTTTTTTTGTTTTTTTTTTCTGGATTCTAAGAACATTTCGTGGCAGGCTCATAGGAATGCCAGGACGGTCGGTCCCTGCTCAAGTCAGGGTCTGGGGGGCCCATTCTGGGCCTCCCAGACGGGCGGGGTCGGAGTAAAAGGAGCCGGAGGATGGCGCCGCATCGCCAGTACATCGGCGATGCTGCTCGATGCGGAGCTTGATTTTCGCCACGCCGATGGCGCCGATGCTTCGCCGACGTCGCCGATGCAGCGCGATCCTCCGACCCCACCTAATCAGACCCCATCTAGGAGGCCTCTTCCCACGCTGTGAACGAGTGTCACGGCGTCGCGGATCTAGGAGGCTCTGGGAGCTGCGGTCGCTGTAGGCAGCTTGTCGCCCCCCCCCCCAAGAGGAGCTGCGAGAGACCATGCTCGAGCTCCAGGAGCCGGCGGGAGTAGCAGGAGGAGGGGAGGAGGGGGGAGTGGCAGGAGGACGGGAGGGAGTAGCAGGAGGAGGGGAGGGAGGGCGACGTAAAGCAATGGTGAGGGCTGCTTTTTTTCAATCGTTATGGCCTCTGGAGGCCGTGTCCTAGCCCCAGGACCGTCACAGAAGTACTACCCCGAGTGGAAAGCATGCCCAAAGGAATTGGTCGAGATCCTGGAGGGCAGACGTCACGAACACATTGCAACGTCGGAGGAGGAAGGGAAATAAGGGAGAGGGATATTGATTGGAGGAGGAGGAGGAGGAAGAAGAGAAGAGGAGCCGAAGGAGAAGGAGGAGGAGGATGAGGAGGACATGGAGGAGGACATGGAGGAGAAGGACATGGAGGAGGAGGAAGAGGAGGAGGAGGAGGAAGAGGAGGAGGAAGAAGAGAAGAGGAGCCGAAGGAGAAGGAGGAGGAGGAGGAGGACATGGAGGAGAAGGACATGGAGGAGGAGGAGGAAGAGGAGGAGGAGGAGGAGGAGGAGGAGGCGCAAAAAGGCAAAAGCGATCGGGGGTGCATCCGAGCACCGCCGCAGAGGACTGGGCTGGACACGGGAGCCCCCGGGGAAGAAATGGAATCGGGCCTCTGGTGAGCCCACCTGGCCTGGCCGCACGAGCCCACATCCCAGACCCCCGACGTCGTGTTTTTTTCACAACGTCGACCCCCAGAGGTCTGGACCCTTTCCACGGGACCAGTTTTTCGTCCCAAGTCGTTTTTTGACGGCCCCGAGGCCCGGGAAGGGCCCCCGGAGGCCCAAAATAGCGAAAACCTCCCGTCGTGATTTTTTCACAACGACGCCGACGCCGTACGAACCCACCGTTCGCGACGGAAGCCGCTGAAAATCACGACGAGCGGTGGCCTGCGGAGCACCGCCCGCAGAGGACGAGAACCTCAGCCTGCGCCGACGCGCCGGCATCGCCGGCGCCGCGTGCGACGGGCTCGAGAGCCTCGAGGCCGGAGGCAGGCCCCGCCTGCCGCCGCCCAGCGCCGCCGTCGTCGACCTCTTCGTCTTAAGTCGGGCCTGTCCCTCCTCTACAGGAGGGAGATTCAAAAATAGTCAAATAATAATATGGGGACGATTTTTTACTGCGTTTGAGCATTCTCTTGAAAATGTTTGGGGTATCTTTCATTTTTCGCCCAAAACTCCCCCTGTAGGGGGCGAGGCCCGGCCTGCCTGCCGTTAGGTCGGGCGTGTCCCCCTATAGGCGGGTTTTGGACGAAAAACAAACGGTAGTCCAAACAAATACCCCAAGAATGCCCAAAGATGGTCGAGAACATCGTTTCCAGATTATGTTTTGGGCTAGTTTTGAATATTCTTCCTGTAGAGGGACACGCCCGACTGAAGCCTGCCGCCGCCCGGCGCCGCCGACGTCGACCTCTTCGTCCTCGGAGGCTGGAGTTCCCGCCCTGCCAAGTCCATGAGCGAGATTGCCCCTTGGCATCGCTCGAACGCGTGCGTCGCTTCTCGGCGAGGGCCATCGACGAGCACCCTGGATCACCCCGCAACACAAAGCACGCGCGAGACCGACACACGTCCCGGGCATGGGCATCCGAGCGATGGCAGGGCGCCAGAGACGGGGGTACAGCAAACGGGGGCACGGGGAACGCCGATTTCCACGTTTGGCTGTGCCCCCGTTTAGGGGGCCCTGGGCGCCGTGGACGGGGGCACGGTAAACGGGGGCATGTGAGCAAGCCAAAGCCCCCGTTCAGCTAAACCCCCGCGTAGGAAGCCCCGACGACGGCACGGCCCCCCCGCCCGAGCCCTCGAGCCCGCAGACTTCGCGGGCCTGCGCCCGCCGGGGTTGGCCCACGGGTCGGCTTCGCGGATGGGTGCTCTGTCCATGCCCGATCGTCGGCGGCCCCCGCCGCTGCCGTCGACGTCGCCGGCGTCGGCGTTGCCGCCGCCGCCGTCGTTGTCGTCGTCGTCGTCCTCGTCCGTGGCGGTGGCCGCGGCCAGGCTCTCGTCCTCGCGGCGGCGTCCGCCGGTGCCGCGCGAGCCCCTGCTCCCCGAGGCGCCTCGGAGTTCGAGGCTCTTTGGCCGACGCCGTCGGTATCCCGGAGCTCTCCGGCCTCGGCGTGCGCTCCGGAGCAGCTGCTCCTCGCTCTATAGGGCGCTCCCCGTGGGTGCCCGGGTCGTTCCCCCCGGAGGCCCGAGCTTGGGCCCGAAGGCCATCTCCGACCCCTGGCATCCAGCGATGTGGCCGTTTCGGCCCCAGCGTTTTGCCCTGCTCTCGGCCTCGGGGGCACCTCCCTGCCTCCTCCCGCCTCCCTGTTTCCCTCCCTCCATCCCTTTTCCCTCGTCGCTCTTCCCCTCTCCATCCTTCATCCATCCTCTCTCCTCTCTCCCTCTTCCTCTCAACCTACTCGGCAGCGAGTTGCGCAGAATCCTCGCGGCAAGATGCAGCAAGTAAGCAAGATGCCGAGACACAAGCATCTTGGAACGAGAAAGAGAGCGATAAAGCGAGAGAGAGAGAGAGAGAGAGTCGGAGAGAGCCCACGCGTGCGCCAGGAGGGATCTGAGAAGCGCAGGGAAGCCGCCTCGATGGGGCATACCCTTAGAGACGGCCTCGCCCAGGCCACGCGGTACAGTCGGACCGAGGTATAAGATGAAGGTCGGTTCGGGGAGGGTGCCCTAATGTTGTTCATGCTTGCTGGACGTTCTTATGCACCCTGGGGAGGGTACCCTGGGATGGTCTGTTTGGTTGGGCCGACGGAGTGTATCATGCTCTTGAGGGATGTTCTTCTGGTCTAGGTTCAACTGCACCCTAGAGTTCGGTCGGCCCTACAGGGAGATTCTGGAGGAAAAAGTAAATAGCCAAAAATATTCAAAACCAGCCACACAATGTAACAAATGGTACGCAGACCATTTTTTGACTATTTTTGAATATTCCCCCTGTAGAGGGTCAGGCCCGACTTAACCATAGAGACGGCCTCACCCAGGCCACGCGGTAGCTCCCACTTCTCCTGTTTCTTTCACCTCCGACGACGACGTCGACGACGACGACGTCGGCGTCGACGACGGCGGCGCTGGCGGCCGCAACGCCGATGGCAACGACGACCGCGGCGACCACGGCGATGACGACCACAGCGACAGCGACGGCGACGACGACGACAGCGACGACGGCGGCGTGGCCAGCGACGGCGCACCTCGTTGCTGCGCCGTGCAGCGCGTGATGGTGAATCGCCGCTGGACTCGCTGTAGAGAGGTCTGCCCGACGTGGTCCGAGTTTTCTCGCAACGTGCACCCCCAGAGGTCCTGGGAGCCCTGGAGGTCCTGAGCAGTTAGCTCCAGGCGCCCGCCCCCTGAAGCAGCACAGCTCGGGCGTCGCCGGAGGTCTCCCTGGCTCGAGGTGGCCCCAGCTCTCCGCGCCACTCCTGGGGCCCTAGAGGGACGAATAATGACATAAACCTAAAAACTCCGAAGTCCACGCGGACTTCTCGGATCCGCGCTGGACCCTCCTGGCGGCGCCTCCGGCGCCGCCCCTGGCGCGCGCCCCTGGCGCGCGCCCCTGGCGCGCTCCGCGCGCCAGGGAGGGGGGATCCAGCGCCGATGCGAGAAATCCGCGCGGAGCTCCGAGTTTTTATGTTTATGCCATTCAGAATTCCCCTAATTCTGGAGCCCCCAGGGCCCTTTGGGCCTCGCGAGGGGCGCTCGGGTGGCCGTGGGGGACTCCCTGGGAAGCCCGGAGGCACCTGGCAGACACCCTCGCCAGCGACGACCACCGGCGCGACGACGACCACCGCGGCGACCGCCGCGACAACCACCGCGACGACCACCGCGACGACGCCGACGCCGTCGCCAACGCAGCCCCTGCCCGCCGTCGGCGTCGTCGTCGCCGCCGTCGGCGTCGTCGGGGTCGTCGTCGGCCTCGGCGTCGGCGTCGGCGACGGCCGGCCTCCGCGAGGCGCCCCGAGCGGCGGCCGCGCACGAGGCGGCGCTGCGCCGCGGGGCGGCGGGGGGCCCGGGCCGCCCTTGGGGGCAGGCGGGCGCTGCGGTTCGCAGCAGGCCGCAGCCGCAGCCGCTGCCGCCGCCGCCGCCGCCGACGACGACGAGACGACGACGACGACGACGACGACGACGACGACGACGACGACGACGACGACGACGACGACGACGACGACGACGACGACGACGACGACGACGACGACGACGACGACGACGACGACGACGACGGCGGCGGCGGCGGCGGCGGCGGCGGTGGCGGCGGCGGCGGCGACGACGACGACGACGACGACGGCGACGGCGGCGGCGGCGGCGGCGACGACGACGACGACGACGGCGGCGGCGACGGCGGCGACGACGAGGACGACGACGACGACCCTCGGGGGCGCCCGGCTGCTGCGGGCCGCAGCAGGCCGCTGCTTCGCCGCCGTCCTGGGCGGCCACTGCGGTCCCCCACCTCGTGTCGTGAGGCAGTCGCGACGGGAGGGTTTTGGCCGCTTGCCCAGGAAGCCCGCCGAGGCTCGTGCGGGCGGAGGCGGCACTGCCAGCTCTTCCCTCGAGCGGGAGGGCCGGCCCAAAGACGGCCCAGAGAGCCCCCCAAGACGGCTTCCGACGGCGCCGGGCGGGCCAGGAGTGTCTTGAGACGGCCAAAGGGGGCCACCAGTTGGCCCCCCATGGCCCGCCCGCTGGGGCCCTTTTGCTGGCCCCTGGGCAATCGAGAAACCAGCCAGGAGCCAAAGCCGGTGCCGGGGAGGGGGGGGGGAGAAACCTCACAGGGGGGCGCTCACTGTGAGAAGCCACGGCCTCGGAGGTGTGGGACCCCTGGCGTCTCAACTGGTTCACGCCAGGCGTCTTGGAGCCCTCGCGGGTCGGTCAGGCTCGAGAAGTGCTGCACAAAGACGGGGTGAATTGAATGTGATCGCGCATGTTTTCAACAGTGCAAATGGATGGGCTCCCCACCACTCTGCTCACGGTGGGCGTGGCCTCGGATGCTAAGCGCCCTGAGCCCTAATGTTACCAAGTGTGCACGCGTATCTGAGCGTCAACGGGCTTCTGTCGTCAGGCTCGAGAAGTGCTGCACGAAGATGGGGCCTATGCGTCTGAACTGACGCACCTTTCCACGATGCTGATTTTTTCGCGACGTCGGATCTCAGGTCTCCGGGGCCTGCCCTCGGTGGCGTCGTCGTCGTCGTCGTCGGCGTCGACGCCGCCACCGTCGTCGTCGTCGGCGTCGGCGTCGTCGTCGGCGTCGGCGTCGGCGTCGGCGTCGGCGGCGGGGTCGGCGTCGGCGTCGGCGTCGGCGTCGTCGGCGGCGGCGTCGGCGATGTCGTCGTCGTCGTTCGTCGCCGTCGAAGGGGAATGAGAGAGCGGAGGAGGAGCAGGAGGAGGAGGAGGAGGAGGAGGAGGAGGAAGAGAAATAATAATATGAATAATAATATGTCTATGACAGTTTTGTTATAAGAGCGCGTTTACGTGAGCGACGAGCACACGCGCGCGCAGCTCGGCTGCACATCCAACACATGTATATGTTTCATCCGCAAGCATATCTCCGCGCATCTTTCCCTACCTAGGCTCTGCCTAGAAGGGTTCTTACTGTGTTTGCTTAAAGGGGCCGGGCAGTGCAAAACGCCCCGGGCGTTTCCCCCAGGATCCGCCCCGCGGTTCCCCCAGTGACGTTCCCTTAGCTTAGCGTTGCTTTTCTCATCTCAGCCTAGCCTAGCTTAGCTTAGCCTAGCCTAGCCTAGCCTAGCCTAGCCTAGCCTAGCTTAGCTTAGCTTAGCTGAGCCTAGCCTAGCTTAGCTGAGCTCAGCTTAGCTTAGCTTAGCGCAGCGCAGCATTAGCATAGCATAGCATAGCATAGCATAGCATAGCATAACGCAGCATAGCAAAGCGCAGCATAGCATTGCATAGCATAGCGCAGCATAGCGCAGCATATCAAATCTTAACATAGCACAGCGCAGCATAGCATAGCATAGCATAGCACAACATAGCATAGCATAGCGCAGCATAGCATAGCATAGCATAGCGCAGCATATCACATCATACTATGTCATAACATATCATAGCGCAGCATATCATATCATATCATATCACATCATATCATAGCGCATCGTGCCATATGCCCTATCATATCATAGCCTAGCATAGCATAGCATAGCGCAGCATAGCATAACATAGCATAGCATAGCGCAACATCGCATAGCATAGCATATCATAGCATATCATAGCATAGCATAACACAGCGCAGTATAGCATGGCATAGCATACCATAGCGCAGTCTAGCATACCCTAGCATAGCATAGCATAGCGCAGCATAGCGCAGCGTAGCGCAGCATAGCATAGCATAGCATAGCATAGCATAGCGCAGCATAGCATCGCATAGCATAGCATAGCATCAAAGCAAAGACAACCCAACAGCAGCAACAGCAACGCAAAGTACAAGCAACGCAAAGCAAAGCACGGCAAACGCAAAAGCAAATCAAAGGAACAGCCCATCAAAAGCAATGTGCGACAGGTGCCGGTGAGGAGAAGGAGGATGACGGCGCTTACCGTTACTACTAATAATGTTCTCCTCGGGGCTCCAACTCCTAGGTAGGGTCGCTCTGGAATAATTTCTGTCAAAGCAAAGAATTCATTGACATTGCGTCGCAAGCACCGTGGCAGAGGTCGCTCGCTTGTGCCGTCCACGCCAAGATGGGGCTACCTAGTAGAAGAACCCAATGAGGAATTCACGCGGAGTGCCGTCCGCACTTGGGATCGGGCCATGTTTGGGCGAGCGCCTAAGAGAAACGTAGGATGATGGGGCAAACTGAATACATTCGCGCATGGGCCGTCCGCACTTGGAATCGGACCAGGTTTGGCTCAGCGCGAAGGCAGGGAAACAGTTGAGCGCGGGGACAGAACAAATCGGCGACGAACGGAGCCGTGAAAACACCCCTGGCGGCTCCCCTTAGCTAGTTGAAACCAGCGCCCCGCCTGAGACATCTTCACAGTCTGCTCTCCAAGCGAAGAATGCTGAGACAGAAAACAGGCAAACCGCTTGAGCCATCCCCGCAACACGGCCGCGAACGGGACCGTGTCATACCCTTCGGCGGCTCCCTTTAGGGGTGTTGAAAACAGCGCCCCGCCTGAGACATCCTCACAATCTGCTTTCGAAGCGAAGGATGCTGGGACAGCAACCAGAGAAACCGCTTCAGACATCCCCACAAAACGGCCGCGAACGGGACCGTGTCATACCCCTTGGCGGCTCTCCTTAGGGGTGCTGGAACCAGCGCCCCGCCTGAGACATCCTCACAACCTGCTGTGTGTTGAGTAAGTCAGACAATGCGAAGGTCTGTGAATGAGGAAGTCTGGGTATGAGTGAGTCTCAGCATGATTAAGTCTGAGTGTGCGTAGGTCTGATTATGATTCGATCTGGGAATGCGTAAGTTAATATGGTCAGGTCTGAGTCTGAGTAAGTCTGTATATGAGTAAGTCTGTGTATTAGTATGTCTAGGTATGAGAAGGAAGAGGGGGGTGATGATGATGAGGAGGAGGAGGAGGAGAAGAGGGGGAAGGAGGAGTAGGAGGCGTCCAAGTAATTATAGTAACCCCAGCTTAGGATATGGGGAAGAGGAATAAGATGACTACTATTACGAATGATACTACTAAGAAGAATCAGGCGAATAATTTGAGGGAGTTTCTGTGGAACTCACGTCATCCTCACCCCCGGCGCGAAGAGCACGAGCCCAGAGCGGCCTCCGGCACCGTTTCCGGACGGATCCGCTGGATCCGCTGGATCCGCTGGATCCGGTCCGACGAATCCCAAACCGGCGCCCTCGCCTGAGACATCCTCACAAAACGGGCCCCGGGGGGGATGCCCAGAGGAGCCCAGAGCGGCCTCCGGCACCGTTTCCGGACGGATCCGCTGGATCCGCTGGATCCGCTGGATCCGGTGACGAATCCCAAACCGGCGCCCTCGCCTGAGACATCCTCACAAAACGGGCCCCGGGGGGGATGCCCAGAGGAGCCCAGAGCGGCCTCCGGCACCGTTTCCGGACGGATCCGCTGGATCCGCTGGATCCGCTGGATCCGGTGACGAATCCCAAACCGGCGCCCTCGCCTGAGACATCCTCACAAAACGGGCCCCGGGGGGGATGCCCAGAGGAGCCCAGAGCGGCCTCCGGCACCGTTTCCGGACGGATCCGCTGGATCCGCTGGATCCGGTGACGAATCCCAAACCGGCGCCCTCGCCTGAGACATCCTCACAAAACGGGCCCCGGGGGGGATGCCCAGAGGAGCCCAGAGCGGCCTCCGGCACCGTTTCCGGACGGATCCGCTGGATCCGCTGGATCCGGTGACGAATCCCAAACCGGCGCCCTCGCCTGAGACATCCTCACAAAACGGGCCCCGGGGGGGATGCCCAGAGGAGCCCAGAGCGGCCTCCGGCACCGTTTCCGGACGGATCCGCTGGATCCGCTGGATCCGCTGGATCCGATCCGACGAATCCCAAACCGGCGCCCTCGCCTGAGACATCCTCACAAAACGGGCCCCGGGGGGGATGCCCAGAGGAGCCCAGAGCGGCCTCCGGCACCGTTTCCGGACGGATCCGCTGGATCCGCTGGATCCGCTCCCAAACCGGCGCCCTCGCCTGAGACATCCTCACAAAACGGGCCCCGGGGGGGATGCCCAGAGGAGCCCAGAGCGGCCTCCGGCAACGTTTCCGGACGGATCCGCTGGATCCGCTGGATCCGGTGACGAATCCCAAACCGGCGCCCTCGCCTGAGACATCCTCACAAAACGGGCCCCGGGGGGATGCCCAGAGGAGCCCAGAGCGGCCTCCGGCACCGTTTCCGGACGGATCCGCTGGATCCGCTGGATCCGGTGACGAATCCCAAACCGGCGCCCTCGCCTGAGACATCCTCACAAAACGGGCCCCGGGGGGGATGCCCAGAGGAGCCCAGAGCGGCCTCCGGCACCGTTTCCGGACGGATCCGCTGGATCCGCTGGATCCGGTGACGAATCCCAAACCGGCGCCCTCGCCTGAGACATCCTCACAAAACGGGCCCCGGGGGGGATGCCCAGAGGAGCCCAGAGCGGCCTCCGGCACCGTTTCCGGACGGATCCGCTGGATCCGCTGGATCCGCTGGATCCGGTGACGAATCCCAAACCGGCGCCCTCGCCTGAGACATCCTCACAAAACGGGCCCCGGGGGGGATGCCCAGAGGAGCCCAGAGCGGCCTCCGGCACCGTTTCCGGACGGATCCGCTGGATCCGCTGGATCCGGTGACGAATCCCAAACCGGCGCCCTCGCCTGAGACATCCTCACAAAACGGGCCCCGGGGGGGATGCCCAGAGGAGCCCAGAGCGGCCTCCGGCACCGTTTCCGGACGGATCCGCTGGATCCGCTGGATGCTGGATCCGGTGACGAATCCCAAACCGGCGCCCTCGCCTGAGACATCCTCACAAAACGGGCCCCGGGGGGGATGCCCAGAGGAGCCCAGAGCGGCCTCCGGCACCGTTTCCGGACGGATCCGCTGGATCCGCTGGATCCGGTGACGAATCCCAAACCGGCGCCCTCGCCTGAGACATCCTCACAAAACGGGCCCCGGGGGGGATGCCCAGAGGAGCCCAGAGCGGCCTCCGGCACCGTTTCCGGACGGATCCGCTGGATCCGCTGGATCCGGTGACGAATCCCAAACCGGCGCCCTCGCCTGAGACATCCTCACAAAACGGGCCCCGGGGGGGATGCCCAGAGGAGCCCAGAGCGGCCTCCGGCACCGTTTCCGGACGGATCCGCTGGATCCGCTGGATCCGGTGACGAATCCCAAACCGGCGCCCTCGCCTGAGACATCCTCACAAAACGGGCCCCGGGGGGGATGCCCAGAGGAGCCCAGAGCGGCCTCCGGCACCGTTTCCGGACGGACGACCTGACTGCATAACACGCCTGGATATGCCGACGGGGGCGAAGGAGGAGGAGGAGGAGGAGGAGGAGGAGGAGGAGGAGGAGGAGGAGGAGGAGGAGGAGGAGGAGGAGGAGGAGGGGGAGGGGGCAGGCGAGGGAGCCCCGGCCCTGGGGGAGGGGCCCTGAGGGAGCCCTGATGGGCTTCCGGCACCATGGAGAGGTCCTGTGGGGCGGCCGCCCCTTCTTCTCTCGGTCGTTTCCCTCTCGCCCAGAAGCGCGCGCCCCTTCTTCTATATATATATATATATATATCTATATATAATATATCATATACAGAAACTCCCGATCAACCGCAGAGCGGCGGATGTTACTACTACTATGAATGCTAAGAAGATTAGGAGGAGGAGGAGGAGGAGGAGGAGGAGGAGGAGGAGGAGGAGGAGGAGGAGGATGAGGAGGAGGAGGAGGATGAGGAAGAGGGAGGAGGAGGAGGAGAGGACGGTTCTGAGGGGCTGTTGGGGCTCTCCGTGGGTTTGCTAGGCTTGTCGCGGCCAGTTCCCATCAAAATGCAGGTCGAGATTTCTCGGCGCGTGTTCGAGATTTCGAGATTCCAGGTTCGAGATTTCTCGGGCGAAGCGGATCCCAGGGTCGAGATTTCTCGGCGCGTGCTGCGCTCTCTGGGCTTCCGGGACGCTGCTCGGCGGGGTCTCCTTCGAGGGTCTGGTAGGGAAGATGCCGAGGCGGGTCCGAGGCTCGAGGTTCGAGGATTTTGAATGCGGTTTGGGTACTCTGATGGCCTCTGGGACGCTTCTCGTCGCCACGTCTGGATGCCTCTTCCAAAATTGTGGCGAGAACGAGCCCCACGACAGGTCTTGGGCTTGTTTTTTTGAGGGAGGGTACCAGACCTCCAAACGTTTTCGTTGGTTTGTCCTCTCAGCGTCTGGAGGCCAGTCTCGGGCTCCAGGGCCATCAACGAACATCCAGGGACGCCAGTTTCGGGCTCCAGGGCCCCTCGTTGGCGCGCGAAGCAGGCCAGGGGCTGCGCTAGAGGCGCCGCCGGGGGGGGGGGGGTCCAGCGCCGATCCAAGATATCCGCGCGGACGTCCGAAAGTTCATGGCTACGCAGCTTCTTGTCCCTCCTGGGAGACGGCAGGAGGCCTTGCGTCCACTGCCAGGCAACGTCAGCACAGGCTGGCCGCCAGGCCACTTCAGTCGAAGTTCTTCGCGCTGTGAGTGTCCTCCCTCCTCTTCCTTCCTCCTCGTCCGCGCTTCGCCCTAGTCTCCCCCCACTGCCGCTGGACAGCTCGTGCCTCCCATTGCCTGGCCCCTATGAGAGCGCGCGTGCGGATTGCGTCTGCCGCGCTGCGACCCGCGCTGCGGCGGAAAAGGAGAAGTCAGGAGGAGTGAGAGGGCGACGTCTTGGGTTAAGTCGGGCGTGTCCCTCTACAGGAGGAATATTCAGAAATATTAAGAAAATAATGTGGGGACGATGTTTTATACAATTTTTGATTATTTTCGCGTATGTATGAGGTATTTCTTATTTTTCGTCCAAAAGCGCCCTGTAAGGGGACAGGCCCGACCGAAGTCTGGGGAGGCAGTGTAAAAGCTGGAGGGGTCTTGGTTGGCCGACTAGGGAGGAGCTGGACAGAGCCTGGAGGGCGAGGAGGCTGGAGAGCTGGGAGGGGTCTTGGGGGGAGCTTGGAGGAGTGAGAGGACGACGTCCTGGGGGGAGGAGGGGGGACGAGGAGGACGACCACGTCTTTCGGGACGAGGCCAACAAGGCCTGTGGAGACTCACGGGGGGGGGGCCTGCGAAGACCCTCCAGAGACCTCGGGGGCCTCCTGGCGGATCGGTGCTCTGTAGCCCTGGCGTGCTTCCTGAGCCTCGGCCCTCAGGGGGTCGTCTTCGGCCCCCCGAAGGGACGAAGACTGTCCCACTGGGGCCTCGCGTGGAGCTCCCTGATGGGGCCACGAAGCGTGTGCGGGGTGTGCCGACATGAGGCGGCGGTGCCATGCGAACCCTCACTCACATTGGGGCCTTTGGTGGAGCTCCCTGATGGGGCCACGAAGCGTGTGAGGGTTGTGTCGAAATGTGCCGGCGGCGCCATGCGAGCCCTCCCGCTGGGGCCTCAGGTGGAGCTCCCTATGGAGCCAGGAAGCGTGTGAGGGGTGTGCCGACATGGACATGCGGAGGGCAAAGGCAGGGATGGGAGGAGGGAGGAGGGAGGGGGAGGAGGAAGGGGGAAGGAGGAAGGAACGCGGGACGCTGTCTCAAAACGAGGACCCAACACCACAGGCTGGTTGGGAAAAACTGTCCATCGTAATTTTTTCGCGGCGCCAGGATGTCAGGGAGGGTGGCTCTTGCTCTGGAGGCCCTGAGACCTGACCTCGCGAGAATGTGGCAACCTAGTGTGGTGTTATCGCCTCAGCCCCAGACCCTGGACCTGATCTTTCTGCGGCACTTTCTCGAGACGGATCGATCCGCAAGGCCCTGGGGCCCGAATCTGGGCGAAAGCGCCCGGTGCGAAACACATGCGACGCCAGAACCCCACTCGCGCTTGGCCTTGCATCCTGCGTCGGTTTTGACAGGCCAGGCAGGGCGCCGCCTACGATCGCCGACGCGATGCGATTCGATTTGCCGCCTGGGGCCGCGAGGCCGATCCGATGCGATGCGGCTCGACTCGCCGACATCGCCCGGGGCCAGCCTGAGCCGGGCGGGGCGATCCGAGCACGGTTCGATCCGGGACGGCTCGCTGGCGAGCAGATCCGCTTCCGAGCTGACCCGATCTCGCGGCTCGCTCCGTCGTGCCTGCGAGGGTCCCCGGAGGCCAATATCGCCCAGCGTGCGCGCGACCCAGACCCCCGACGTCGTGAGTTTTTCGCAACGTCGACCCCCGGAGGTCTGGACCGCTTCCCCGGGACCGGCTTTTCATCCTGAGTCGTTTTTTGAGGGTCCCGGGGCCCGGTGAGGGCCCTTGGAGCCCGAAAATAGCAACAAACCTCCCGTCGCGATTCTTTCACGACGCGAGGGGGTCTGGGGAGAAAGCTGCGACACCGACGACGCGACGACGGACGACGACGGACGAATGCACGAATACGACGACGAAGACGACGACGACAACTACGACGACGACGACGACGACGACGACGGCGACGACGACGACGACGACGACGGCGACGGCGGCGGCGACGACGCCGGCGGCGACGGTGACGACGACGACGACGACGGCGACGGACGGCGACGCCTCTGCCCGAGGCGGCCTGCGGGGGCTGCAGCGGCCCGCTGCGGTGGCTGATGGGGCCCTGCCGACCGGGCGAGGGCTGACCCCCCCGCGGCTGCGGCGCCTCCTGGGCGAGGCAGCGCAGCGCCTCCCAGCGCACAACGGCCGACGACGGCCGACGACGACGACGACCACGACCACGACCACGACCACGACGGCGACGACGACCACGACCACGACGGCGACGACGAGGCCCAGACCTCGGATCCGCCTCGTCATCGGTGCAGCCAGGGAGTCGAGGGGAATCGGCCGCAGCGATTCTGGTCGTCGGGGCACCCATTCCGATCGTACCGATTCTTTGGGCTCCAGGGCCGTCAAGAAAGGCTGGCCTTGAGGAAAGAAACGGTCAGGGTGCTGTGTCCTTCTGGGAGCCTCTGGGGGGCCTCTCATCGACGCGGCTGGGTCCCCTTCGAAATCTTGTCCAGAACGCACCCCCAGGAGAGGGTCTGGCGGGTCGACTATGAGGCCCGATTGGTCGTCCTTACTGATCGCCATGAAGAAACGGGGTCTTCAGGAGGAGGCAGCAGCAGAGGAAGACGAGGAGGTGGCTGATATGAAGGAGCACTCCTGAAGCGTGATCCTCGACCCTCGAGGAGGTGGAGGTGGAGGTGGAGGAGGGAGAGGAGAGGGAACAGGAGGAGCAGGAGGAGAGGGAGCAGGGCCCCAAAGCCTCGATCCTCGATCCGCGAGGATCCCGAGCGAGGGTTCTGAGTCCCGCCGCCACGCGGCGCAGCCGCCGCCGACCACCCGATCGAGATCTGAGGCCAACGGTGGCACCGCCAGGGAGCCGCGCACACGACAGGGCGGCAGCGGGCGGTGCCCGATCAGGCTGCCCCTGCTGCTCGGCTCGGGCCTCCCCCCCGCCCCAGGGGCCAAACGAGGCCCCAAACAGCACCGCGACAGGGCCAGCGAGGGCGCCGCACGGCCCCCGGGGCCCAGGGGGGCAGCCTGGCTGTGCATGGGTAGGCTCGCACACGCCTCAGGGCTCAGCCTGCGTCCCCACGGCGAACCGAGCCAGCTCCTCGATGGCCTCGTCCACGGGGGCGCCATCCTCCACTGCCGCCTGGATGCTGCTCGAGTTCCAGGGGGTGTCGGGCATCATGCCCTGCAGCTGGCTCGTCACCTCCAGCTGCACGGTCTCACTGATCACTATCGCCACCCGCTCGCTGGTGGACCTCAGCGTCATGCCGTCGAAGTCCTGTCGCAGCTGCACGGGCTACTCATCACTGTCGGTGACGTGCAGGACTTCCAGACCCTCTTGCGCAGGATTGCGAGTGATGGCGACGATGCCACGGCCGCGACGCTCTCCTCCGTAATGCGGTAAATGTCGCTCTGGCCTTCCTTCATGCTATGCGCGTGCATCCTCATGTGAGCTGATCCTCACGTCCCCCGACTTCGAGTGTGTGGAAACGCATCTCCTCGATGGAGGTGGTGGTCTCACGGGTGGGCAGCGCGTCGGCCGTGTCCTTCATCTCCTCGGCCTCCATCGTCACAGCCTCCGCCTGCGCCGCGTGGGCAATACGGGACTTCGCCTCGGTCGTGTGCGACATCGCCTGATTCAGGGCGGCCTTTTTCTTCTTGCCCGGCTCCTCGGGCTTCGTTCGCCTCGGCCGTGTCTTGCACCAGCGATGGGGTCGTTCCCCATCGGACAGTCCTGCAGCTCCAGGAGGAGAGGAGGAGGAGGAGGAGGAGGAGGAGGAGAAGGAGGAGGAGGAGGAGGAGGAGGAGGAGGAGGAGGAGGAGGAGAAGGTCCTCCTGCGGGAGTATCGGCGTTTTGCCTTGCGCCCAGCGCTCCTTAGATACGATCAGCAGGCCTTCCTTGAAGGGGCCTCTCGGGTCTTGCCGAGCCTCGATCGTTCCTTTGCTGCGCTGTGCCCTGGTCCAACCCTCCCCGATGAGGGCATGCTGGCCTGGGAGCCTGGGCCCTCCTTTTGGAAGTATTGTCGTCTGTGGGCAGTCGCCCGGATGACGGGGGCATGGCCCCTGCCTGTGTTGGGCGAGGTGGAACTCCCCGAAACTCTGCTAAGTGTGTCGTGCGTGCCGTAGACGCGAAGTTTCGCTCTGGCATGCCCTGGTCGAGTGTCCAGCCCTGGAGAAGGCGCGCGAGGCACTGCCAGGAGTGGGGGGGGGCCGTGCTGGGCCGTCCGTCACTCCTGACTTGTTGTTGCAGCTGCTCTTCTGCGAGGGTGCGGGACCTGTGGCCCGTGCCAGGCGCATTGTTTTCGTGGGCCGCGCAATCTTGCGCGCGGTCCCCAGGCCGGCCTCCTCCCCCTCCTCCTCGCGCTCCCCCTCCGCGCGTTAAGTTTAGCAACCTGCGCGAGGACGTGCTGCCGGCATTATCGTGGCACCCCCCACAGGGCTGGTCTGGGGGCACTGCCCGTCTCTGGCGGGGAGGGCGCCGAGGCCGCCGAGAAAGGGCCGGGGGCATCTCCGCGTGGCGTTGACATGGACTGACGAGTCGCGCAGGAAGAGGCCGCCAACATGCCATCATTCTGCTTCTTCGTCGTTGTCCCCCCCCCGCCTGTCCTCCTCTCCTCCTGCTCCGCTTCTGGCCGCTGCCGCTGCTGCGGCGGGCTGCTGCTGCTGTTGCTGCCTGCCTTGCACCGCTGCTTTGTCGCTCGACGAGAAGGGAGCTTCTTTTTTCGGGGCGGAGTGATCATTCATGCCTGGGCTTGTTGTTGGAAACGGTGGGCCGACCCTGGGACAACATACCCGCCCCTGGTTCTGTTGTTCCAGGGTCGGTCTCTCCCCTTGGGCGGGTCGTCCAGTGAGCTTGGCCCCTTTCCCTCGCCTGCCCTTCCTCCTTCTTGTTTCGTTTGCCCTCTCTTGTTTGTCACCTGTGCCCCCCTCTCGTCATCTTCCGCTATCCGATGCCTGATGGGCATTGCCCGTCCCTCCTCATCTTGCCCGCCCGCCTGCCTGATTTGCTTGCCGTCGTCCACGGTGTCCGCCGCCCGCGCCCACTGGACCGGGGAGGGGGGGAGCGTGGGCGAATGCCTACGAACCAGCCGGGGGAGGAAGGGGTGTGAGAGACCACCGCCTTCGCCAGCCTTGCCTCCGTCGGCGGGATGGCTCAGGCCTGCACGCCCCCCCCCCTCCCGGCGACAGCACTGAGTCGCAGCGGCCGCGGGGCCGGGCGCCGGGCGACCGGCGCGCGGACCCGTGGACGGCTGTGTATGAGCGAAATGCGAAGTGCAAAAATGCAAGGAGGAGGAGGAGGAGGAGGAGGAGGAGGAGGAGGAGGACGAGGAGGAGGAGGAGGAAGAGGAGGAAGAGGAGGAAGTGGAGGAGTCCTGGGCCTCTTCCTCGACCAGCAGACTGTCCCCGTCGAGGTTGTCGGCCCAAGACGTGGCCGCAGTGCCATCGCCGTTGGCCGAGACGATCACAGCCTTGGTCTCACACTGGGGCTTCACATCGGCCCTGACACACATCACCTCTTCCAGAGCAGGGAAAGGGTGTCCAGTCTGGGCTCCACACTGATCGTGTCCGTTTTAACCTCCGCCTCAACCTCCACAGCCACTTCGAATGTGTCCGTAAAGGCACCCTTGCCGCGCACGTCGGGCTCCACCACCCTGGGTCAGCGGGAAGGGCGGGACGTCGAGGAAGTTGGCCGTGGTCTCAAACTTGGACTAAGCATCAGCCGCCTACACAATATCAGCCAATACCTCCACGTCCTTGGGGGCATCCCTGACACTGGGCGGGACCTGAAACTGGAACTCCGCTTTGGCCGTGCCCACTTCACATTTGGTCACTAGCATGGGCTCCGCCTCGGCCATGTCCATCGCCACCAGAGCTTCCAACTGATCCGTCACCTCAGCCATGTTCTTAATGTTGGTCATCGCGCCCTGCTTCGCACGGCCGAACGCCCAGGTGAGCTGCCGCGCTTCCATGAGCTCCTCGGCGAGGCCACTGGCTATCTGCCGAGCCTCCAGAAGCTCCTCGGCGAGGCCGTCGCGCTCCTCGGCGAGAGTCTCCACGCGGCCGACGGTCGCGGCAAGCTCCGCGTCCGCCCTCTTCTCCTCCACGTCCGAACCGATGTACTGCTTCAGGGGCCCCACGGTGGCCACGGCGACCGCCGACCCGACCGACTCGCCCTCCTGCGCGCCCGAGGCCAGAAGGGGGTGGCGCCGCGGCCCGCGAACACGGCGCCGGGCCTCGCGAGCCGTCTGCGGCACCGCTCGGGCGCCTCCCCCTCGTCGAAGTCGGCGTCCTGGGCCCCGTCGCGGTGGCCCCCCGGACGGGCGGCGGCACGCCCGGGCGACCCCACCGGCACCGTCGGGCGGTTCCGCGCGAGCCCCTCCCGCGCCCGGACCTCGCCCTCGGCCTCTCGGGCAGGCGAGCCCCGCGCCCCGGCGCTCGGCGCCCGCGCTCCCGCCGAGCAGCTCGGCGCCCGTGGGGAGGGCCTTGCCGCGGCGGTCGGCTGCGAGCTGCTGCCGCCCGCCGTGGCCCGCGGGCCGCGCCGGCGGGTGCCGCCCGCGCCAGCAGGGCGAGCGCCTCCACCACGGCCCCCCGCGTCTGGGGCCCTGGCGGCGCGCGTCGAGGGTCCGCGGGCCTCGCAGGCGGCGGGGGCCCCGGAGCGCAGCGCCCGCCTGGCGCCGGCGGCAG
Organism: Prorocentrum cordatum; assembly: GCA_963575745.1. Taxonomy (NCBI): domain Eukaryota; class Dinophyceae; order Prorocentrales; family Prorocentraceae; genus Prorocentrum; species Prorocentrum cordatum. The sequence goes on from CAUYUJ010022345.1 coordinate 123,898, forward strand.
GCTCGAGGCGAAAGGGCTGCCTGCGGACTTGGTCCTCGAGGAGCGAGGAGCGAGGAGGAGGAGGAGGAGGAGGAGGAGGAGGAGGAGGAGGAGGAGGTCCCCCGAGCCTCGATCTCGTCGAGGAGGAGGATCGCCAGAGCAGACACACGATGCATCAACGATGCTGCAGTACACCCTCCCGTCGCAAGTTCCTTCCACTGCGGGCAGCGCACCCTGGAATGACGAGCGCCCGGTAGGCTGGCCGCTGATTCGAGACCCCGTTCCAGAAAGGATCCACCTGCCATCTGCTGGGCTAGAAGCACATCGAAGAAGTGTTGAGCGATAGCTCCGCTTTGACTTAGATTTGCCCTCCACCCGAGCCGGTGTTGCACAGTCGCAAGTTATGATCATCTCATTTCCGGAAGTCTCAGACAAGAGCTTCATTTTGAAAAGGGACAGTTCTCAATCCGTGCAACCGTTGTTCATGTATTGGATTGTCGGGTCGTGGAATCCGAGGAAGTTTCAAGCGATAGTCGCATTTTGAAAAAAAGAACGACCCGGCCTCTAGCATTTCAGCCGTGCGCGGCGCCAAGGTGAGAGCCCAATTTAGAAGAATACCGACCCTCCGCCTTTGCAACAGTGGCAAGCTTTTGGGAGGTGTGTGTGTGTGTGTGTGCGCGCGGCGCCGGGGCGAGAGCCTGCAATTCCATGCGCGTGCGTGTTGGAGTTTTCTTCGCTGCAGGATGGTAAGTTGTAGGAAGGCTCAAGCGAAACGCCCGGCCTGGTCTACGGACACTTCTGGCAGTGCGACAGGGGGAGTTGCGCCCAGGAGCGTTTGCTCAGCGTGTCGCGCTGGCGACTCTGGCCCACCACGCTGCGGCGCGACACGCTAACCACTTCCCACCTCCCAGACGTCAGAGCCCCGAGTCCTTCCGAGCACCCGCCTCGCGAAGCGGA
>CAUYUJ010022346.1:0-74163 GCA_963575745.1 Prorocentrum cordatum
ACGCCAATTCGCGAATGGAATCGAGTGCGGGAGGATTTTACACCGACCTTCATCCAACTCACAGGTTGGGCGCGAGGTGGAGTCGGCAATCTCAAGACTCGTTCATCGGATATGCTCTCCTGGGATCATGCTCTGCCTGTCATTCGTAAATTTGTCCGTGGCACAGGAAAGATGACTGAGGAGCATTTCGGCATGAGTAGGATCGAGCGGGAGCACAACAATAAACCATATGGTCTTCATCGTATACGGTTCTATGTTATAAGTGGCAAGTTGACGAACGATGAAATTTGGGAGATGCGCAATTCTTGGGCCGTGGAGCTTGAGAATGACACGCGCGACTTGAAGCAAATCGCTCTCATCCTGGCCAACAAGCGTCTCGGCGTATCCTGTGAACCAGCACCCTGGAAGCAGCCACATGTATCTGCCGTGGGTCGTTGTCAAGCTATCTTTGCTACTCTCAGGAGTGGCTCCCAGTGGCTGAAGGGTGAGATGGGTCCTCCTGTCAGCTATGTGTGGGGCTACCCTTCGGCCGCGACGCCGAAGACGGATGGAGTATGCATTGCCGCTTTTGATCCTAACTTGGGATGGAAGGTAGGTGCCGAGCTGCTGCGTAAGGTCGATGACACGTTGGATTGCGAGGCCTTTCTGGCCAAGCTCAACTTTCGTACCTGGTGAAGGTGCCATGACACCATCGTGTGCACGTATAGCGTGAGGCGCTGTGGCAGCATGAACAGCCACGGCTTGCTTGCTCAGATCAAGACCTCGAATTCGGAAGTTCTCGCTTTGCAGGAGTGCCAGTTCCTTGGAATAGGTAGGTGCTCTGAGCATGGTTTCACCTTAACTCTTTCTAATGATGGGAAGGCCGGGGTTCTCTACAAGAGGGTGTGGAGAGCCTCCATACGTGAATGCATCAGGGGTAATCGTTATGTCATTCTCGTGTTTCAATCGTTGATTGTTGCCAGCTTGTACTTACCACATGCGCCGAAAAAAGGGGATCACAATATCTTATTCACACAAACATTGCAGTCGTTTCGAAAGGATTTGTATACGCTCCGAGTTAGGTTTCCCAAGGAAGGGTGGGACTTGTTCATCGGGATGGATGCTAACGTTGAGCTTCTGCCTCACACGGTATTTGGAGATGTTGCTTTGACTGGTTCTGCAGTGCAGGGTGGGAGATTTGAAGAAGGGGACAATGCAGGAGGAGGTGGACGTGGAGGTTTCCAGCAGGGTAGGAGGAGGATGCAACAATACATGTGTGACGAGCTCTGTGAATGTATGTGGCATTATGGTTTGGTTTCCTCGAATTCTTCTGGGGCCCGTCGTGCGCCTGGAAGGCCAAGGAGGAGACGGAGGAGGAGGACAAGGTTCTTGATTACCTGTGTATTCCGAGCTCCTGGGAAAGGCCTCAGTGGGAGGTGTCGTGGTTAAGGCCAACACTCAGGGGCTCCGTGGACCCCAGAAAGACCCGCCTGTCGGACCATGCCCTGCTCACCTTGCTTGTCCCCGAATCGGCCGCTCCGACTCGACGTTGGAGAACGAAGCCACGACAAACGTTCACTCATTGGTGCTGCGACGAAGCCTCGGAATTGCAAGTTTCGGCTAACATTGATCGTCGTTTGCATGCTGCAGCTCGTTACCCATCTGGTCTCTGCCCGGATGAATTGGCTCCTGTTATCTTGAATGCATGTACACAGGACAAGGAGTCATACACCAATGTCCCAAAGAAAATGCAGATCCCCAAAAAGACAGATCGTCATAAGGAACTTGATGATGAATATCGCCGACTGCGTCGTGTAGGAGGGGAGGAGGAGGAGCTCATCAGGGTTAAGAAAGAGAGAAGGAAGGAGATGCGTGCACACACTCGTCGTCGACTCGAATACGATCATCGTGACGGGAAGCTCGCTCGGACGGTGGTGGACAAATTGAGTTATGACGATGTGCTCACGGAGGATAGGGAGGTGTGGGAGAAGGCGCTCTATGCTCACGGGTTCGCCAAGTACCACTGTGCTGCGCAAGGGATACGTAACGTGGAGTGTATTGAGGAGAGGAGGAGGAGGAGGTTGCAGGACACGAACACAGTGGACGTCTCCCCCATTTCCATGTCCGTATTGTTACAGGCACGATCACGCTTAAAGTGTGGTAAGGCGGTGGGTAGGACGGAGTTTCTCCTTCTATGTTGAAACGTATCACGTGGGTAGGTTTGCGTCATATTCTTCGGTTATTCCAAGACCTGTATCTTCAACGGTATCCTACTCCTCGGATTTGGTCTGAGTTGCTTGAGGTGTTGATGCCGAAAGCTAAAGATATCACTAAGTTGTCTGATACTCGTGCTCTCGTCTTACTTAGCAGCCTAAGCAAATGGTATACTTCATGTTTGGTTGAGATTGCTGAAGGTTATCTGAAAAGGGTCCACAATATTTACATAACTACGGATTTTGCAAGGGAAGGCGCACGCACGAGATCACTGCCATGCTTAAGCATGCCACCACACACGCTCTGGAGTGGGGGAAAGATGAGACCCTGCACCTCGCGTCTTTAGATGTGCAGACTGCCTTTGATAACGTCACGGTTGAGAAGGCCAGTCGGGCCTTGGATGCCATCCCTGGGTTCCCCAATGACCTTGCGTTGGCGCTACTCGCTCCCAGTATCCTGGACACAGCGGACTTTACCTTTCAGGACTCCACGGCGACGGGTATTCCCTGGATGCATGTGTACGTACTGGTAGTGTGGAGGCCCCCTTCCTGTGGAAGTGTGTGACACTACTGATGTGGGATAGGATTGTACTGAATTGGGAGGAGGAGAAGTTTGGGTACGATTTGGGGGTGGAGGCTGGTGGGAGGTATCTTACTCATGCGCTCTGGGCCGATAACATTTTGCTTTTCTCGAAATCAAAGACTGAGCTCACACGTATGGTGGGGGACTTCTCGGCTCAGCTGTATACGCACGGTTTCAGATGGAACTATTCCTCACTACACTATCTTGCCTTTGGGGAGGACTCTGAAGGCGCCTCGACGAGGAACCTCGTTGTCCAGGTGAACGATCTCGGTACCCTGTGTCTTCCGCGACGCTCTGAAATGGAGTGCCTGGGTTGCCTGGTCACGACCAAGACTGACAAACGCCATGATGTTGCTTGGAAATTGGCTCGGGGTTGGAAGCGATTTAATCAGTTCCGCAAGTTTTATACGAATCGTGCTGTACCCTTCCAGAAGAAAATCAAGCATTATGAATCTAGGTTGCGTAGTTTTGTAGTTTTCGGTGTTGAAGGCATGCCAGCGGACCACCACACCTTGAAACAGTTGCACACGTGGGAAGGTAAAATATTGTGTTCTATGGTACGCCACCCGAAACCTGCCGACATGGATTGGAGTATATACTTATGCAACTAGTACAAACGTGGGCGGCGTATGCTCCTGGAATTGGGACGGCCGTCTCTTGTGCAGCTATTCTTGTTTCGTCAGTGGCAGTGGGCTCAGGACTGTACGTTACTGTGAAACGCCTGAACCCAACACCCGCACAGATTCCTCCAGGTACTTTTGATTCTTCAGGCAAGCCTGGCCCCAACGTCTTTGCTGCGTGTGAGCCACCGCCGGCCAAGAGACAACGTCAGGATGAACCCATGTATGTGCTACCAAGTATTGCGTGCTCGACATCAATGGGATGTCATCCTGACGTGTGTGAGACGATGCATGCTGTTGATTCCTTTGAGCTCCCTGGTTCTCAGACACAATTACCCGCGCATCGGCGCAATCTGATTTCCCAGATGCATAAGCGTGCAAAGACATTCCATCCATCTCAGGATTCTCTGTCGCAAAAGCGTTCCTCTGTTGAGTTGCCGTCGCAGGAAATCGCTGCAAACAAGCGGCGACGGGTGGCTCCACCTCAGCATCGTAGTACAGGGGACTCGCATATGCAGGCTAGAGAATGTATTTTTGCATGGTCGGGGGAGTGGACTGACCGACGGCAGGCCTTCATTGCATCGCTGCCTTGGAAAGAACGCCCATTAATGACGCGTCGGCATGAGGGGGGGAGACCACTGGCGTTGAGAAACTTCCATTACATTTTCGAGTTGGTATCAGGGAAGGATTGGTATCACACGTTATCCTTTTCACGTCAGGGATGGAAAGAATTTCTGAAGCGGGCACTGGATGTTACTAACATGGAGGAGGCGTGGGGGTACTGTTACTTTAAACATGCACAACCTGCGGGATATGCTAGGGAGGAGGAGGAGAGGGAGAAGACGGAGGAGCAGCAAAGGAAGGAGGACGAGAAGATGGAGAAACGACTTGCGTACATTAATGAACATGCATCGGAGTGGAATGCGGAGCCTCGGGACTCGATACCGATGGAATTGATTGGGGACTCCGCCACAGGGGTGAATTGGATTAACGGTCTCTGGGCAACATCCAATATTATCTACAAGCACATTCTTGGCGACATTCAAAATAGGCTGGAGCATATCTCTGTGTTGTATGGTATGAGGCCTCCGAGTTGGGGCCACAATATGTTCAGGTGGATCTATCGAGAAGGAAACGAAAGAGCTGACAGGCTGACATGGTTGGCCAGAACCAAAAATAGTTACGTTACGTTCCATACCTCACTTATTGAACATGCGAGTAAAACAAAACTAGACGGCCTCCGTGGATTCTTCGACGGAGGTCGCTCTGTGGAGGGATGTGCTGCAGGATGGTGTATAGATTTGTGTGTACACGGGACGTGGCAGTTGGTGGCGGAGGAAGCTGTCTCGCTTGATGCCTCTGCTTCTGTCATGTTTTGTGAGATGATTGCAGCACAACGGCTCTGTATGGCCGTGGAGCACATTTTGGGTAGCATCTTTCATCCAAGCAGCTGACTCATTTCATCTTGCTTGGAGCTCTCCAACACCTTTACATTTTCACATGTTGTATTGCATCCTTTTCCTTGTTCCTGCATCCTATTCCGTTGCCTATGCCTCAGTGGCTCGGCAGTGTGATGATAAGAGTTGCCCTCTCCAGCTACCCTGTGCTCCGTTTGGGAGTCTTAGGGCTCAGCTGTCACAGCTGTCCGCGCCCTGACTCAAACTCAAAAAAACCAAGGTTGGGCAGAGCTTACCTCCTGCTCAGCCTGGCCTCACCGCTGGGGTCCCCCTCGTCTCGAGCTGCATTGTGCAGAAAGGAGTCTTTGGTTCCTCATACTGTACACGGTGCTTCAGTGTCTGTTTTGCCTGAGTACCGTACACGTTCATTGATTGTCGGAGTGCGCATTGACTGTTCAGATTGTCGGAGTACCGTGCGCTTTCTTTGAGTGTCGAAGGCCTGTGCACATTCTTTGTGGTAGCCTACGAGTACCGTACACACTCATTCTTTGCTTGACTCAGATTCCCGCACGCGTGCTGCAGAGTGTCTTTTGCCTGAGTACCGTACACACTCTTTGGAGGTCGAGTTTGACATCTGTTCAACACTCTTGTGAGGACATCTGTTCGACACGACGACAGATTCTAAGCGTTCGCGTGAGGACATCAATTTCTTGGAACAGTGGGGGTTTCCAGAGGAGCTCAAGTATTCGAACACCGTCACCTTCGCAGCGATGTCTCAGCAACACCCAGCAGGTGCGCCCTGTTGTAAGAAGAGTAAGGCTGTGGGTGAGGATGAGGATATGATTCAGGCAAGCAGTGAGGAGGAGGAGCAGTTCGGCGAATTTGATGACGGCAATCCTATGAAGCAACAGTTTGCTATGATGAAGGCTATGCTAGCTAAACAGAACACTCAGAAGAAAAGAATTTCACGGATTGAGCAGGATGTGAAACGGATCGACCAGCGTGGTGAGAAGAATGAGGCTGACATTGCTGCTATGCAGCAGCAGATCCGCTCGCTTCAGCAGAAGGGTCCACCCAGTGATGCAGGATCAGGGTCCACGGATGCTTGGAGTAACTATGCGGGCCCTGCGGGCTCCTCTGCTACGGCCACTGCTCCCAGGTATGGTAATCGTACGCCAATTCGCGAATGGAATCGAGTGCGGGAGGATTTTACACCGACCTTCATCCAACTCACAGGTTGGGCGCGAGGTGGAGTCGGCAATCTCAAGACTCGTTCATCGGATATGCTCTCCTGGGATCATGCTCTGCCTGTCATTCGTAAATTTGTCCGTGGCACAGGAAAGATGACTGAGGAGCATTTCGACATGAGTAGGATCGAGCGGGAGCACAAAAATAAACCATATGGTCTTTATCGTATACGATTCTATGTTATAAGTGGCAAGTTGACGAACGATGAAATTTGGGAGATACGCAACTCTTGGGCCGTCGAGCTTGAGAATGACACGCACGACCTGAAGCAAGTCACTCCCATCCTGGCCAACAAGCGTCTCGGCGTATCCTGTGAACCAGCACCCTGGAAGCAGCCACATGTTTCTGCCGTGGGTCGTTGTCAAGCTATCTTTGCTACTCTCAGGAGTGGATCCCAGTGGCTGAAGGGTGAGATGGGTCCTCCTGTCAGCTATGTGTGGGGCTACCCTTCGGCCACGACGCCGAAGACGGATGGAGTATGCATTGCCGTGTTTGATCCTAACTTGGGGTGGAAGGTTGACGCCGAGCTGCTGCGTAAGGTCGATGACAAGTTGGATTGCGAGGTCTTTCTGGCCAAGCTCAACTTTCGTACCTGGTGAAGGTGCCATGGCGCCATCGTGGGCACGTATAACGTGAGGCGCTGTGGCAGCATGAACAGCCACGACATGCTTGCTCAGATCAAGACCTCGAATTCGGAAGTTCTCGCTTTGCAGGAGTGCCAGTTCCTTGGAATAGGTAGGTGCTCTGAGCATGGTTTCACCTTAACTCTTTCTAATGATGGGAAGGCCGGGGTTCTCTACAAGAGGGTGTGGAGAGCCTCCATACGTGAATGCATCAGGGGTAATCGTTATGTCATTCTCGTGTTTCAATCGTTGATTGTTGCCAGCTTGTACTTACCACATGCGCCGAAAAAAGGGGATCACAATATCTTATTCACACAAACATTGCAGTCGTTTCGAAAGGATTTGGATACGCTCCGAGTTAGGTTTCCCAAGGAAGGGTGGGACTTGTTCATCGGGATGGATGCTAACGTTGAGCTTCTGCCTCACACGGTATTTGGAGATGTTGCTTTGACTGGTTCTGCAGTGCAGGGTGAGAGATTTGAAGAAGGGGACAATGCAGGAGGAGGTGGACGTGGAGGTTTCCAGCAGGGTAGGAGGAGGATGCAACAATACATGTGTGACGAGCTCTGTGAATGTATGTGGCATTATGATTTGGTTTTCTCGAATTCTTTTGGGACCCGTCGTACGACCTGGAAGGCCAGGGAGGAGACGGAGGAGGAGGACAAGGTTCTTGATTACCTGTGTATTCCGAGCTCCTGGGAAAGGCCTCAGTGGGAGGTGTCGTGGTTAAGGCCAACACTCAGGGGCTCCGTGGACCCCAGAAAGACCCGCCTGTCGGACCATGCCCTGCTCACCTTGCTTGTCCCCGAATCGGCCGCTCCGACTCGACGTTGGAGAACGAAGCCACGACAAACGTTCACTCATTGGTGCTGCGACGAAGCCTCGGAATTGCAAGTTTCGGCTAACCTTGATCGTCGTTTGCATGCTGCAGCTCGTTACCCATCTGGTCTCTGCCCGGATGAATTGGCTCCTGTTATCTTGAATGCATGTACACAGGACAAGGAGTCATACACCAATGTCCCAAAGAAAATGCAGATCCCCAAAAAGACAGATCGTCATAAGGAACTTGATGATGAATATCGCCGACTGCGTCGTGAAGGAGGGGAGGAGGAGGAGCTCATCAGGGTTAAGAAAGAGAGAAGGAAGGAGATGCGTGCACACACTCGTCGTCGACTCGAATACGATCATCGTGACGGGAAGCTCGCTCGGACGGTGGTGGACAAATTGAGTTATGACGATGTGCTCACGGAGGATAGGGAGTTGTGGGAGAAGGCGCTCTATGCTCACGGGTTCGCCAAGTACCACTGTGCTGCGCAAGGGATACGTAACGTGGAGTGTATCGAGGAGAGGAGGAGGAGGAGGTTGCAGGACACGAACACAGTGGACGTCTCCCCCATTTCCATGTCCGTATTGTTACAGGCACGATCACGCTTAAAGTGTGGTAAGGCGGTGGGTAAGGACGGAGTTTCTCCTTCTATGTTGAAACGTATCACGTGGGTAGGTTTGCGTCATATTCTTCGGTTATTCCAAGACCTGTATCTTCAACGGTATCCTACTCCTCGGATTTGGTCTGAGTTGCTTGTGGTGTTGATGCCGAAAGCTAAAGATATCACTAAGTTGTCTGATACTCGTGCTCTCGTCTTACTTAGCAGCCTAAGCAAATGGTATACTTCATGTTTGGTTGAGATTGCTGAAGGTTATCTGAAAAGGGTCCCACAATATCTACATAACTACGGATTTTGCAAGGGAAGGCGCACGCACGAGATCACTGCCATGCTTAAGCATGCCACCACACACGCTCTGGAGTGGGGGAAAGATGAGACCCTGCACCTCGCGTCATTAGATGTGCAGACTGCCTTTGATAACGTCACGGTTGAGAAGGCCAGTCGGGCCTTGGATGCCATCCCTGGGTTCCCCAATGACCTTGCGTTGGCGCTACTCGCTCCCAGTATCCTGGACACAGCGGACTTTACCTTTCAGGACTCCACGGCGACGGGTATTCCCTGGGATGCATGTGTACGTACTGGTAGTGTGGAGGCCCCCTTCCTGTGGAAGTGTGTGACACTACTGATGTGGGATAGGATTGTACTGAATTGGGAGGAGGAGAAGTTGGGGTACGATTTGGGGGTGGAGGCTGGTGGGAGGTATCTTACTCATGCGCTCTGGGCCGATAACATTTTGCTTTTCTCGAAATCAAAGACTGAGCTCACACGTATGGTGGGGGACTTCTCGGCTCAGCTGTATACGCACGGTTTCAGATGGAAAGATTCCTCACTACACTATCTTGCCTTTGGGGAGGACTCTGAAGGCGCCTCGACGGGGAACCTCGTTGTCCAGGTGAACGATCTCGGTACCCTGTGTCTTCCGCGATGCTCTGAAATGGAGTGCCTGGGTTGCCTGGTCACGACCAAGACTGACAAACACCATGATGTGGCTTGGAAATTGGCTCGGGGTTGGAAGCGATTTAACCAGTTCCGCAAGTTTTATACGAATCGTGCTGTACCCTTCCAGAAGAAAATCAAGCATTATGAATCTAGGTTGCGTAGTTTTGTACTTTTCGGTGTTGAAGGCATGCCAGCGGACCACCACACTTTGAAACAGTTGCACACGTGGGAAGGTAAAATATTGTGTTCTATGGTACGCCGCCCGAAACCTGCCGACATGGATTGGAGTATATACTTATGCAACTTGTACAAACGTGGGCGGCGTATGCTCCTGGAATTGGGACGGCCGTCTCTTGTGCAGCTATTCTTGTTTCGTCAGTGGCAGTGGGCTCAGGACTGTACGTTTACTGTGAAACGCCTGAACCCAACACCCGCACAGATTCCTCCAGGTACTTTTGATTCTTCAGGCAAGCCTGGCCCCAACGTCTTTGCTGCGTGTGAGCCACCGCCGGCCAAGAGACAACGTCAGGATGAACCCATGTATGTGCTACCAAGTATTGCGTGCTCGACATCAATGGGATGTCATCCTGACGTGTGTGAGACGATGCATGCTGTTGATTCCTTTGAGCTCCCTGGTTCTCAGACACAATTACCCGCGCATCGGCGCAATCTGATTTCCCAGATGCATAAGCGTGCAAAGACATTCCATCCATCTCAGGATTCTCTGTCGCAAAAGCGTTCCTCTGTTGAGTTGCCGTCGCAGGAAATCGCTGCAAACAAGCGGCGACGGGTGGCTCCACCTCAGCATCGTAGTACAGGGGACTCGCATATGCAGGCTAGAGAATGTATTTTTGCATGGTCGGGGGAGTGGACTGACCGACGGCAGGCCTTCATTGCATCGCTGCCTTGGAAAGAACGCCCATTAATGACGCGTCGGCATGAGGGGGGGAGACCACTGGCGTTGAGAAACTTCCATTACATTTTCGAGTTGGTATCAGGGAAGGATTGGTATCACACGTTATCCTTTTCACGTCAGGGATGGAAAGAATTTCTGAAGCGGGCACTGGATGTTACTAACATGGAGGAGGCGTGGGGGTACTGTTACTTTAAACATGCACAACCTGCGGGATATGCTAGGGAGGAGGAGGAGAGGGAGAAGACGGAGGAGCAGCAAAGGAAGGAGGACGAGAAGATGGAGAAACGACTTGCGTACATTAATGAACATGCATCGGAGTGGAATGCGGAGCCTCGGGACTCGATACCGATGGAATTGATTGGGGACTCCGCCACAGGGGTGAATTGGATTAACGGTCTCTGGGCAACATCCAATATTATCTACAAGCACATTCTTGGCGACATTCAAAATAGGCTGGAGCATATCTCTGTGTTGTATGGTATGAGGCCTCCGAGTTGGGGCCACAATATGTTCAAGTGGATCTATCGAGAAGGAAACGAAAGAGCTGACAGGCTGACATGGTTGGCCAGAACCAAAAATAGTTACGTTACGTTCCATACCTCACTTATTGAACATGCGAGTAAAACAAAACTAGACGGCCTCCGTGGATTCTTCGACGGAGGTCGCTCTGTGGAGGGATGTGCTGCAGGATGGTGTATAGATTTGTGTGTACACGGGACGTGGCAGTTGGTGGCGGAGGAAGCTGTCTCGCTTGATGCCTCTGCTTCTGTCATGTTTTGTGAGATGATTGCAGCACAACGGCTCTGTATGGCCGTGGAGCACATTTTGGGTAGCATCTTTCATCCAAGCAGCTGACTCATTTCATCTTGCTTGGAGCTCTCCAACACCTTTACATTTTCACATGTTGTATTGCATCCTTTTCCTTGTTCCTGCATCCTATTCCGTTGCCTATGCCTCAGTGGCTCGGCAGTGTGATGATAAGAGTTGCCCTCTCCAGCTACCCTGTGCTCCGTTTGGGAGTCTTAGGGCTCAGCTGTCACAGCTGTCCGCGCCCTGACTCAAACTCAAACTCAAAAACCAAGGTTGACGGTTTACCGCCGGCGCCCAGTTTTGATGACTTTTGCTCAGTTGAAAATTTCGTTCTCGAAATTTGACAATTCGTGAGAGCTCTGGTATTTTTTCCCGTGATATTCGATCTTATTCCCGCTCGCCATCTTGATCTGAGCTCGATCGGGTAACTTTGAAGGCCAAAAAGCACTCTGGCGGGAACGGCCGTTTCGAGTCATTTTGATATGCGCTGTCGGTATTTTGTACTTAATTAACTCGAGCTGTAGGGCAGCTACAGAGCTGGTAAGCACAGCTATCGCACTCAGAATCATCAGGCGCGTTCGCCTGTTGAATCCAGAGGTCTGAACTCGGTCTGCTAGCCGAGCTAGATCCGCAAATCTATTTGTATTATTCGAGTCAACTTGATACGCGTTGTCGGTATTTTCTACTTAACTCGAGCTGTAGGGCAGCTACAGTGCTGATAAGCACGCCTATCGCACGCAGAATGATCAGGCGCGGTCGCCTGTTGAATTCATAGGTCTGAACTCGGTCTGCTAGCCGAGCTAGGTCCGCAATTTTTCGAGTCAACTTGATACGCGTTGTCGGTATTTTCTACTCAACTCGAGCTGTAGGGCAGCTACAGTGCTGGTAAGCACACCTATCTCACTCAGAATAATCAGGCGCGTTCGCCTGTTGAATTAATAGGTCTGAACTCGGTCTGCTAGCCGAGCTAGGTCCGCAAACCTATTCGTATTATTCGAGTCAACTTGATACGTGTTGTCGGTATTTTCTACTTAAGTCGAGCTGTAGGGCAGCTACAGTGCTGGTAAGCACACCTATCTCACTCAGAATAATCAGGCGCGTTCGTCTGTTGAATTAACAGGTCGGAACTCGGTCTGCTAGCCGAGCTAGGTCCGCATACCTATTCGTATTATTCGAGTCAACTTGATACGCGTTGTCTGTATTTTCTACTTAACTCGAGCTGTAGGGCAGCTACAGTGCTAGTAAGCACGCCTATCGCACTCAGAATGATCAGGCGCGTTCGCCTGTTGAATCCATAGCTCTGAACTCGGTCTGCTGCGCGATCTAGAATCACGAAACTGTTCGTATTCTTCCAGTCATCTTGAGAGCTACTGTCGGCGTTCTGCACTTAGCTCGGGCTGTAGGGGGGCTGCAGGGCGGGTAATCACAGGAATCGATTCGGAGACATCAGACGCCTCTGTCTGCTGCATTCAGAGGTCCGAACTCGGTCTGATACTCGAGTTGGGCTGAAAAACTATTCGTTCTCTGCAATTTCCTTCGACATTATATGTTGTCAGGAAGCTCTACGAGTCCCCCGGCGGTAACAAAGGTTGACGGTTTACCGCCGGCGCCCAGTTGGTCGACCCGGCCAGAACGGACAATGTTGCAACTTTTGGGTGGTTTTGCAAAAATTTGAAAGATATTTGACCATTTATTTTTAAACAGCAGATTTTTACGCCGAGCATTGGTATATGAACTCCTCTCTGACAGCAGCTCAGCGCTCTTGATGCATTTTTGCATGAGCTGACTTCCGGGAACTGAGCGAATATGAACATCGAAAAAATTGAATTTCAAGATTTTCAAAGAATCTCCATTTTTTTGATTATGTGTCGGTTCTCTGCACTCTGACTTGTAAGAGGAGCTCTACGAGGTTCCCGGCGGTGACCAGGTTGACGGTTCACCGCCGGCGCCAGTTCCGGCGCGCTGGAGAGCTAGTTGGCTCGAAAAAAAAGAACTGAACTTTTCACAACTTTTGGTCGGTTGAAAATTATTTTCTCGAAATTTGACAATTCGTTAGAGCTCTAGTATTTTTTCCCGTGATATTCGATCTTATTCGCGCTCGCCATCTTGATCTCAGCTCGATCGGGCAACTTTGAAGGTCAAAAAGCACACTGGCGGGATCGGCCGTTTCGAGTCATCTTGATAGGCGCTGTCGGTATTTTGTACTTAACTCGAGCTTCAGGACAGCTACAGAGCTGGTAAGCACAGCTACCGCACTCAGAATCATCAGGCGCATTCGCCTGTTGAATCCATAGGTCTGAACTCGGTCTGCTAACCGAGCTAGCTCCGCAAACCTATTTGTATTATTCGAGTTAACTTGATACGCGCTGTCGGTATTTTGTACTTAACTCGAGCTGTAGGGCAGCTAGAGTGCTGATAAGCACACCTATCGCACTCAGAATGATCATGCGCGTTCGACTGTTGACTCGATAGGTCTGAACTCGGTCTGCTAACCGAGCTAGCTCCGCAAACCTATTCGTCGTATTCGAGTGAACTTGATACCCGTTGTCGGTATTTTCTACTTAAATCGAACTGTAGGGCAACCGTGCTGGTAAGCACACCTATCGCACTCAGAATCATCAGGCGCGTTCGCCTGTTCAATCCATAGGTCTCAACTCGGTCTGCTAGCCGAGCTAGGTCCGCAAACCTATTCGTATTATTCGAGTCAACTTTATATGCGTGGTGGGTATTTTGTACTTAATTCGAGCTGAAGAGTTGCTACAGTGCTGGTAAGCACACCTATCGCACTCAGAATCATCAGGCGCGTTCGCCTGTCCAATCCATAGATCTGAACTCGGTCTGCTAGCCGAGCTAGGTCCGCAAGCCTATTCGTATTATTCGAGTCAACTTGATACGCATAGTGGGTATTTTGTACTTAATTCGAGCTGAAGGGCAGCTACAGTGCTGGTAAGCACGCCTATTGCACTCAGAATCATCAGGCGCGTTCGCCTCTTGACTCCAGAGGTCTGAACTCGGTCTGCTAGCCGAGCTAGGTCCGCAAATCTATTCGTATTATTTAAGTCATCTTGACAAATACTCTCGGTATTTTCGGTACTTAACTCGAGCTGTAGGCAGCTACAGAGCCTACAGACAGAGACATCGATTGAGAATTATCGGGCGCGTTTGTCTGTTGTATCGAGAGCTCTGAACTCGGCCTGCTGCCCGAGCTAGGTTCGCGAAACAGTTCGTATTGTCCGAATCATCGTGAAAAGTGCTCTCAATTTCTGCATGTTGGTAGGTGCTCTCGGTTTTCTCAACTTAAGTCGAGCTTGGAAGCTCTACGAGTTCCCCGGCGGTAACCAAGGTTGACGGTTTACCGCCGGCGCCCAGTTCCGGCGCGGGGTGGAGCTAGTTGGCCCAGCCGGCCGAGGCGGACAATGTGGCAACTTTTGGGTGGTTTTGCAATTTTTTGAAAGATATTTGACAATTCATTTTGAGAAAGCAGATTTTTACTCCCAACATTGACATATAAACTTTGTTCCCTGAGCAGCTCAGCCCTCTAGAGCCATTTTCAGTACCAGTTCACTTAGAGGAACCGACTTTATGTTGACTCTAAAAAATCTTAATTTGAAGTTTTTGTAGAAAAGCTCCGAGAAGCTCTCGCTTTGATCCTGAGCTGTCTCACGGGTGCAAGGAGCTCTACGAGGTTCCTGGCGGTGACCAGGTTGACGGTTTACCGCCGGCGCCAGTTGGCAAGAAAAATCTCGACGGACCTTTTGCTAACTTTTGGTCGGTTGAACATTTTGTTCTCGAAATTCAACAATTCCTTAGAGCTCTAGTATTTTTTCCCATGATATTCGATCTTCTTCCCGCTTGGCATCTCGATCTCAGCTCGATCGGGTAACTTTGAAATCCAAACAGCAGGCAGGCGGAAACGGCCGTTTCAAGTCATCTCGATACGCGCTGTCGGTTTTCTCAAGATAACTCGAGCTTCAGGACAACTACAGAGCTGGTCAGCACAGCTAATGCATTCAGAATGATCAGGCGTCTGCTAGCCGAGCTAGGGTCGCAAACCTATTCGTATTATTCGAGTCATTGTGATAGACGCTCTCGGTTTTTCGTACGCAACTCGATCTGTAGGGCAGCCACAGAGCTGAGAATCACAGAAATCGATTGGGAATTATCAGGCGCGTTCGTCTATTGAATCAAGAGCTCTCAACTCGGCCTGCTCCCCGAGCTAGGTTTGCGAACCTATTGGTATTGTTCGAGTCATCTTGAGAAGTGC
This sequence comes from Prorocentrum cordatum, assembly GCA_963575745.1. NCBI lineage: Eukaryota > Dinophyceae > Prorocentrales > Prorocentraceae > Prorocentrum > Prorocentrum cordatum. The sequence continues at coordinate 15,038 of CAUYUJ010022346.1, forward strand.
TCTCGGTTTTCTGTACTTAAATCGTGCTGGGGGGCGGCTGCAGTAACTCGTAGAGCTTCCCTTAGCAAGTTATTGCTGGAAGCTTAAGAGTAATTCCGGAGCGCTGGAGAGCTAGTTGGCAAGAAAAATCTAGACGGACCTTTTGCTGACTTTTGGTCGGTTGAAAATTTGGTTCTCAAAATTTGACAATTCGTTAGAGCTCTAGTATTTTTTCCCATGATATTCGATCTTATTTCCGCTCGCCATCTTGATCTCAGCTCGATCGGGTAACTTTGGAGGCCAAAAAGCAGGCAGGCGGGAACAGCCATTTTGAGTCATCTTGATATGCGCTGTCGGTTTTCTTAAGATAACTCGAGCTTCAGGACAGCTACAGAGCTGATCAGCACAGCTAATGCATTCATAATGATCAGGCGCGTTCGCCTGTTGAATCCAGAGGTCTGACCTCGGTCTGCTAGCCGAGCTAGGGTCGCAAACCTATTGGTATTGTTCGAGTTATCTTGAGAAGTGCTCTCGGTTTTCTGTACTTAAATCGTACTGGGGGAGGGCTAGAGTGCTGCTAGTCACAAGAATCGAGTTCGAGACATCAGGCGCGTCCGTTCGTCGAACCGAGAGCTCCGAACTCGGTCTGCTGCTCGAACGAGATCCGCGAAACTGTTGTATTATTCGAGTCATTCTGAGAGGTACTCTCGGTTTTCTGCACTTAACTCAGGCTGTATGGGGGGCTGCAGAGCTGGTAATCACAGGAATCGATCTGCAGACATCAGACGCGTTCCGTCTGTCGCATTGAGAGGTCTGAACTCGGTTTCATACTCGAGCTCGATTAGAAAACTGTTTGTTTGTTTTGTTGAGTCATCTTGAGAGGTCTATAATCGCTTGGGCTGAAAATCTAGTCGTTCTCTGAAATTCTTTCCCACATTATAAATTGTCAGGAAGCTCTACGAGTCTCCCGGCGGTAAGAAAGGTTGACGGTCTACCGCCGGCGCCCAGTGCTGCTGGTCACAGGAATCGATTTCGAGACATCAGGCGCGTCCGTTCGTCGAACCGAGAGCTCGGAACTCGGTCTGCTGCTCGAACGAGATCCGCGAAACTGTTGTATTATTCGAGTCATCCTGAGAGGTACTCTCGGTTTTCTGCACTTAACTCAGGGCTGCAGAGCTGGTAATCACGGGAATCGATCCGCAGACATCAGACGCGTCCGCCTGTCGCATTCAGAGGTCTGAACTCGGTTTCATACTCGAGCTCGATTGGAAAACTGTTCGTTTGTTTTGTTAGAGAGGTCTATAATCGCTTGGGCTGAAACACTAGTCGTTCTCTGAATTTTTTTCCACATTATATATTGTCAGGAAGCTCTACGAGTTCCCCCGGCGGTAAGAAAGGTTGACGGTTTACCGCCGGTGCCCAGTACCTCGTAGAGCTCTTTTCGGCATCGATGAGCTAGAGGAATTTCGGCGTAGGGTGGAGCTAGTGACTCGTAGAGCTTCCCTCAGCAAGTTATTGCTGGAAGATAAGAGTAATTCCCGCGCGCCCCACAGCTAGTTCGCTCGAAAAATCTCGACTGAACTTTTGACAACTTTTGGTTGAAAATTTTGTTCTCGAAATTCATCAATTCGTTTGTGCTCTAGTATTTTTTCCCGTGATATTCGATCTTATTCCCGCTCGCTATCTCGATCTCAGCTCGATCGGATTAATATTACTATCGAAAAGCACTGTGGCGGGATCGGCCGTTTCGAGTGATCTTGATACGCGCTGACGATTTTCTGAACATAACTCGAGCTTCAGGAGAGCTACAGAGCTGGTAAGCACAGCTAATCGATGTAGAACGATTAGGCGCGTTCGCCTGTTGAACCCAGAGCTCTGAACTCGGTTTACTAGCCGAGCTAGGTCCGCAAACCTATTCGTATTGTTCAAGTCATCTTGATTCGCACTGTCGGTATTCTGAACTTAACTCGAGATATAGAGCTACAGAGCTGATAAGCACATTTTATCGACACAGAATGATCAGGCGTTCGGCTGTTCCAACGAGAGGTCTGAACTTGGTCTACTAGTCGAGCCAGGTCCGCAAACCCATTCGTATTATTCGAATCATCTTGATCGGCGCTCTCGGTTTCCTGTACTTAACTCGAGCTGTAGGACAGCTACAGAAACCGTTTCAGAATCATCAGTCGCGTTTGTGAATCGAATCCAGAGCTCTGAACTCGGTCTGCTGCCCAATCCAGAATCGCAAAACTGTTCGTATTCTTCCAGTCATCTTGAGAGCTGCTGTCGGCTTTCTCCACTTAACTCGCGCTACAGGGAGGCTGCAGGGCGGGTAATCACAGGAATCGATTCGACGACATCAGACGCGTCCGCCTGTCGCATTCCGAGGTCTGAATTCGGTCTGATACTCGAGTTGGGCTGAAAAACTATTCGTTCTCTGAATTTTTTTCGACATTATGTGTTGTCAGGAAGCTCTACGAGTCCGCGGCGGTAACAAAGGTTGACGGTTTACCGCCGGCGCCCAGTTGGCCCAGCCGGTCGAGGCGGACAATCTGGCAACTTTTGGGTGTTTTTGCGAAAATTTGAAAGATATTTGACCATTTATTTTGAAAAAGCAGATTTTTACGCCGAGCATTGGCATATGAACTCCTCTCTGACAGCAGCTCAGCTCTCTCGATGCATTTTTGCATGAGTTGACTTCCGGGAACTGAGCGAATATGAACATCGAAAAAATCGAATTTCAAGATTTTCGAAAAATCTCCATTTTTTAATTCTGTCTCGATTCTCTGCATTCTTACTAGTGAGAGGAGCTCTACGAGGTTCCCGGCGGTGACCAGGTTGACGGTTCACCGCCGGCGCCAGTTGGCCGACCCCTTTTGGGTAGTTTTGCGACTATTTCAAAGATATTTGACCATTTATTTTGAGAAAGCAGATTTTTCGCATCTGTAGACGACTATGAGGGCCTCTGCGTTTCAATATGAGCTCGCTAGATTCACTTTTACTATTAAAACACTTGGCGGAACTAACTTTATGTCGACATGAAAAAGTCATGTTTTCTCTTTTTCGAGAGATGCTTCCAGAAGCCCTCTCTTTCGATGCTGAGCACTCTTACGCGTGCTAGGAGCTCTACGAGGTTCCCGGCGGTGACCAGGTTGACGGTTCACCGCCGGCGCCAGTTCCGGAGCGCTGGAGAGCTAGTTGGCAAGAAAAATCTCGACGGACCTTTTGGTGACTTTTGGTCGGTTGAAAATTTTGTTCTCGAAATTCAAGCATTCGTTTGAGCTCTAGTATTTTTTCCCGTCATATTCGATCTTATTCCCGCTCGCCATCTCGATCTCAGCTCGATCGGGTACATTTTACTGCCAAAAAGCGTCCCGGCGGGAACAGCCGTTTCGAGTCATCTTGATACGCGTTGTCGGTATTTTGTTCTTAACTCGAGCTGTACGGCAGCTACAGAGCTGGTAAGCACGCCTATCGCATTCAGAATTATCAGGCGCGTTCGCCTGTTGAATCGAGAGGTCTGAACTCGGTCTGCTAGCCGAGCTAGGTCCGTAAACTTATTCGTATTGTTCGAGTCGTCTTGACAGACGCTCTCGGTTTTCTGTACTTAACTCGAGCTGTAGGGCAGCTACAGAGCTGGTGAGCACAGCTATCGCATTCAGAATTATCAGGCGCGTTCGCCTGTTGAATCCAGAGGTCTGAACTCGGTCTGCTAGCCGAGCTAGGTCCGCAAACCTATTCGTATTATTCGAGTCGTCTTGACAGACGCTCTCGGTTTTCTGTTCTTAACTCGAGCTGTAGGGCAGTTACAGGGCTCATTGTCACAGACATCGATGGGGAATCATCAGTCGCGTTCGTCTATTGAACCGAGAGCTGTGAACTCGGCCTGTTGCCCGAGCTAGGTTCGCGAAACTATTCGTAGTGCTCTCAATTTTCTGTACTCAACTCGTGCTGGGGGAGGGCTACAGTGCTGCGGGTCACAGATATCGATTTGCACACATTAGGCGCGTCTGTTGGTCGATTCGAGAGCTCGGAACTCGGTCTGCTGCTCGAACTAGGTCCGCGAAGCTATTCTATTATTCGAGTCGATACTGTCGGTTTTCTGCACTTAACTCGAGCTGTAGGGGAGCTGCAGAGCTGGGAATCACATGAGTGGATTCACAGACATCAGACGCGCCCGCCTGTCGCATTCAGAGGTCTGAACTCGGTTCGATACTCGAACTGGGTTGCGAAACTGTTTGTTTTTTGGTTAGAGTCATCTTGAGAGGTCTGAAATCGCTTGGGATGAAAAACTAGTCGTTCTCTGGAGTTTTTTTCCACAGTATATACTGTCAGGAAGCTCTACGAGTCCCCCGGCGGTAAGAAAGGTTGACGGTTTACCGCCGGCGCCCAGTACCTCGTAGAGCTCTTCGGCATGACTCGTAGAGCTTCCCTAAGCTAGTTGCTGGAAGCTTAAGAGTAATTCCGGCGCGCTGGAGAGCTAGTTGGCTCGAAAAAAAAGAACTGAACTTTTCACAACTTTTGGTCGGTTGAAAATTTTGTTCTCGAAATTCAACAATTCGTTTGTGCTCTAGTATTTTTTCCCGTGATATTCGATCTTATTCCCGCTCGTCATCTTGATCTCAGCTCGATCGGGTATCTTTTACTGCCAAAAAGCACACTGGCGGGATCGGCCGTTTCGAGTCATCTTGATACGCGTTGTCGGTATTTGGTAGTTAACTCGAGCTGTAGGACAGCTACAGAGCTGTTAAGCACAGCTAATCGATGTAGAATGATTAGGTGCGTTCGCCTATTGAATCCAGAGCTCTGAACTCGATTTGCTAGCCGAGCTAGGTCCGCAAACCTATTCGTATTATTGAAGTCATCTTGATTCGCACTGTCGGTATTCTGAACTTAACTCGAGATATAGGACAGCTACAGAGCTGGTAAGCACGCCTCATCGACTCAGAATCATCAGGCGCGTTCGGCTGTTCCAACCAGAGGTCTGAACTCGGTCTGCTAGCCGAGCCAAGTCCGCAAACCTATTCGTATTATTCGAATCATCTTGATAGGCGCTCTCGGTTTCCTGTACTTAACTCGAGCTATAGGACAGCTACAGGGCTGATAGTTACAGACCGATTCAGAATCATCAATCGCGTTTGTCTCTCGAATCCAGAGCTCTGAACTCGGTCTGCTGCGCGATCCAGAATCACGAAACGTTCGTATTCTTCCAGTCATCTTGAGAGCTACTGTCGGCGTTCTTCACTTAACTCGGGCTGTAGGGAGGCTGCAGGGCGGGTAATCACAGGAATCGATTCGGAGACATCAGACGCGTCCGTCTGTCGCATTCAGAGGTCTGAACTCGGTCTGATACTCGAGTTGGGCTGAAAAACTATTCGTTCTCTGCAATTTTTTTCGACATTATATGTTGTCAGGAAGCTCTACGAGTCCCCCGGCGGTAACAAAGGTTGACGGTTTACCGCCGGCGCCCAGTCGATGAGCTAGAGGAATTCCGGCGCCGGATGGAACTAGTTGGCCCACCCGGCCAGAAAGGACAAAGTGTTAACTTTTGGTCGGTTTTGCATTTTTTTGAAAGATATTTAACAATTCATTTTGGGAAAGCAGATTTTCACTCCGAGCATTGGTATCTTAACTTTGTTCTCTGAGCAGCTCAGCTCTCTAGGCGCATTTCTACTATCGAAACGCTTGGAGCAACCATCTTCATGTCGACGCGAAAAAAATCAATGTTTCTCTTTTCTGAGAAATGTTTCGAGATGCTCTCTCCTTTCGGTTCTGAGCACTCTTACACGTGAAAGGAGCTCTACGAGGTTCCCGGCGGTGACCAGGTTGACGTTTCACCGCCGGCGCCAGTTATTGCTGGAAGCTAAGAGTAATTCCGGGGCGCTGGAGAGCTAGTTGGGAAGAAAAATCTCGACGGACCTTTTGATGACTTTTGGTCGGTTGAAAATTTTGTTCTCGAAATTCAACAATTCGTTTGAGCTCTAGTATTTTTTCCCGTGATATTCGATCTTATTCCCGCTCGTCATCTTGATCTCAGCTCGAACGGGTACCTTTTACTGCCAAAAAGCGTCCCGGCGGGATCGACCCTTTCGAGTTATCTTGATACGCGTTGTCAGTATTTTGTACTTAACTCGAGCTATAGGCAGCTACAGAGCTGGTCAGCACACCTATCGCATTCAGAATCATCAGGCGCGTTCGCCTGTTGAATCCAGAGGTCTGAACTGGGTCTGGTAGCCGAGCTAGATCCGCAAACCTATTTGTATTATTCGAGTCATCCTGACAGACGCTCTCGGTTTTCGGTACTTAACTCGGGCTGTAGGGCAGCTACAGAGCTCATAGTCACAGAAATCGATTGGGAGTCATCAGGCGCGTTCGTCTGTTCAAGCGAGAGATCTGTACTCGGCCTGCTGCCCGAGCTAGGTTCGCGAAACTATTCGTATTCTCCGAATCATCTTGAGAAGTACTCTCAATTTTCTGCACTCAACTCGTGCTGGTTGAGGGCTACAGTGCTGCTGGTCACAGAAATCGATTCGGACACATCAGACGCGTGCGTCCGTCGAACCGAAAACTCGGAACTCGGTCTGCTGCTCGAACTAGGTCCGCGAAATTATTGTATGATTCGAGTCATCTGTCGGTTTTCTGCATTTAACTCGGGCTGTAGGGGGGCTGCAGGGCTGGTTGGTAATCACATGAGTCGATTCGGAGACATCAGACGCGTCCGCCTGTGGCATTGAGAGGTCTGAGATCGGTTTGATATTCGAATTGTGTTGCGAAGCTGTTTGTTTTTTCGTTAGAGTCATCTTGCGAGGTCCGAAATCGCTTGGGCTGAAAAACTAGTCGTTCTCTGGAGTTTTTTTCCACATTATACACTGTCAGGAAGCTCTACGAGTCCCCCGGCGGTAAGAAAGGTTGACGTTTTACCGCCGGCGCCCAGTTTTTCGAAGATGGCGAGAGATTTTGAAAATCGTTTTTTTTCAAATTTGAATTTTTATTCTATGCAGTAAATCATGGCGCTTTCAATGGTGCAATTCTTAGGGCTCTAGCTGCATTATTTCGATCAAAACACTAGGGGGAACCAACATTGTGTACGATCGAAAGCGACATGTCTTTATTTTTCCAGCTGGTATTCAGAATCGTTTTTTCTCCTGTTCCCGGAATCGGCTTGGTCTATTCAGAGCTCTACGAGGGTCTAGGCGGTAACCTGGTTGACGGTTTACCGCCGGCTCCCAGTTCCGGCGCGGGGTGCGGCTAGTTGGCCAACCCGGCCCGGGCGGACAATGTGATGACCTGGAGTCGGTTTTTGGGAGATAGCGAGAGATTTTGAAATTCGTTTTGCAAATTCGAATTTTGATTCTATGCAGTGAATGATGGCGCTTTCGATGGTGCAATCCTCAGGGCTCTAGCTAGATTATATCGATCAAAAGACTGCGGGGAACCAGTATTGTGTACGACTGGAAACACGATTTCTTCATTTTGAAAGCTGGTATTGGGGAGCTTTTCCCTGCTGTTATCTCGGATATCACTTGTCTATTAAGAGCTCTACGAGGATTCTGGCGGTAACCTGGTTGACGGTTTACCGCCGGATACCAGTTTGGGTGGTTGTCCGAATATTCGAAAGATATTTGACATTCATTTTGAGGGAGCAGATTTTTCGCACCTGTAGTGGGTTAAGGCGCGCCTGCCAGTAAAATTTTCAGGTCCGTAGCTGTAGTATTACTATGAAAACACTTGGGGGATCAACGTTGGATAGAAACAGAAAAACGTGATTTTTCGAGTTTCTCAGGTCTTGCTGTAGACGCTCATGCTTACCGATAAGCGCCGTGTGAGAGAAGAGCTCTACGAGGGCCCCGGCGGTAACCTGGGTGACGGTTTACCGCCGGTTTCCATAACTCGTAGAGCTCTCCGTCGTCCATGAGCTAGAGAAATTCCCGGAGAGCTCGCTGAGAGCTGAAGGGTTTAAGATTAGAAGCCGGACGTGGTGGTGCCCGCCAGGAGCTCCTTACCGTCGCTCCACGTTCCCCGCAGCGACTCCGGCGAGCCGGCAACTGGTCTGGGGGACCTTCCGGCAAGCTTCCACGCGTACCTGCACGCGTGCAGGCACGCATGGAAGCGTCTCTTGTAGCGCTTCGGCAGCGCTGCAGGGGACCTTCTCAAGACTCTCCAGAGTAGATTTCCCGTTTCGAAAAGGTCTCTTTCCCCAAAGAGTCTCTTCGCTCTCCGGGTTTTGGACGCTACTAAGTAACTCGTAGAGCTTCCCTAAGCTAGCAGCTGTGGAGAGCTAGTTGACAAGAAAAATCTCGACGGAACTTTTGGTGACTTTTGGTCGGTTGAAAATTTTGTTCTCGAAATTTGAGCATTCGTTAGAGCTCTAGTATTTTTCCCGTTATATTCGATCTTATTTCCGCTCGCCATCTTGATCTCAGATCGATTGGGTGAATATTAATATCGAAAAGCACGGTGGCGGGATCGGCCGTTTTGAGCCATCTTGATATGCGCTGACGGTTTTCTGAACATCACTCCTGCTTTAGGACAGCTACAGAGCTGGTAAGCACAGTTAATCGATGTAGAATGATTGGGCGCGTTCGCCTGTTGAATCCAGAGGTCTGAACTCGGTCTGCTAGCCGAGCTAGGTCCGCAAACCTATTCGTATTATTTGAGTGATCTCGACAAAAGCTTTTCGTTTTGTGCACTTAACTCGAGCTACATGACAGCTACAGAGCTGATGCGTACAGAATCTGGTTCAGAATCATCAGTGGCCGCTTTCAGTCGAATCCAGAGCTCTGAATTTGGTCTGCTGCCCGATCTAGAATTGCGAAACTATTCGTATTGTTCGAGTCATCTTGAGAGATGCTGTCGGTTCTCTGCACTCAACTCGGGCTGTAGGGTTACATGGCTGGTAATCACTGAAATCGATTCGGAGACATCAGGCGCGTCCGCCTTTCGAATCCAGAGCTCCGAACTCTGTCTGCTGCCCGAACTAGGCGCGAAACTATTCGTATTGTTCGAGTCATCCTGAGATGTGCTATCGGTTTCCTGCACATAACTCGGGCTGTAGGGGGGTGGGGGGCTGCAGGGCTGTCAATCACAGGAATCCATTCGGAGACATCAGACGCGTCCGCCTGTGGCATGCAGAGGTTTGAACTCGGTCTGACACTCGAGCTATGTTTGCCAAACTATTCGTATGGTTCGATTAATTTTGAGAGGTGCTGTCGATTTACGCACGTAACTCGGGCTGTAGGAGAGCTATAGAGCTCGTGCAGAAGACAACCCAAAAGCATCGGGGGCGTTCGGCTGTTGCATCCGAGAGGTCTGAAATTGCTTGGGCTGAGAAAATATTTTTCTGTGTAATTTTCTATATGTTGTCAGGAAGCTCTACGAGTCCCCCGGCGGTAGCAAAGGTTGACGGTTTACCGCCGGCGCCCAGTTGAACTCGTAGAGCTTCCCTAAGATAGTTGCTGGAAGCTTAAGAGTAATTCCGGCGCGCTGGAGAGCTAGTTGGCAAGAAAAATCTCGACGGAACTTTTGGTGACTTTTGGTCAGTTGAAAATTTTGTTCTCGAAATTCAACAATTCGTTAGAGCTCTAGTAGTTTTTTCCCGTGATATTCGATCTTATTGCCGCTTGCCATCTTGATCTCAGCTCGATCGGGTGAGTATTACTATCGAAAAGCACTGTGGCGGGATCGGCCGTTTTGAGTCATCTTGATACGGGCTGACGGTTTTCTGAACATAATTCGAGCTTTAGGACAGCTACAGAGCTGGTAAGCACAGCTAATCGATGTAGAATGATCAGGCGCGTTCGCCTGTTGAATCCAGAGGTCTGAACTCGGTCTGCTAGCCGAGCTAGGTCCGCAAACCTATTCGTATTATTCGAGTCATCTTGACAGAAACTCTCGGTTTCCTGTACTTAACTCGAGCTTTAGGACAGCTACAGAGCTGATGTTTAGATGAAACGATTCAGAATCATCAGGTGCGTTTGTCCGTCGAATCCAGAGCTCTGAACTCGGCCTGTTGCCCGATGTAGAATCGCGAAACTATTCGTATTTGTCGAGTGATCTTGAGAAGTGCTCTCGGTTTTCTTCACTCAACTCGCGCTGAGGGGGGCTACAGTGTTGCTGGTCACAGGAATCGATTTGAAGACATGAGGCGCGTCCGCCTTTCGAATCCAGAGCTCCGAACTCTGTCTGCTGTCGGAATTAGTCTGCGAAGCTATTCGTATTGTTCGAGTCATCCTGGGAGATGCTGTTGGTTTTCTGCACTTAACTCGGGCTGTAGGGGGGCTGCAGGGCTGGTAATGAGAGGAGTCGATTCGCAGACATCAGACGCGTCCGCCTGTCGCATTCAGAGGTAAAAAACATATTCACTATCAGTCGGAATGTTGGTAGGTGCTGTCGGTTTTCTCAACTTAAGTCGAGCTAGGAAGCTCTACGAGTCCCGGCGGTAACCAAGGTTGACGGTTTACCGCCGGCGCCCAGTTTGAACATTCGTATGAGCTCTGTTTTTTTTTTCTCCGTGATATTCGATCATATTCCCGCTCGCCATCTTCATCTCCGCTCGATCGGGTGAATATTACTATCGAAAAGCACTGTGGCGGGACCGGCCGTTTTGAGTCATCTTAATAGCTGACGGTTTCTGAACATAACTCGAGCTTTAGGACAGCTAAAGAGTTGGTAAGCACAGCTAGTCGATGTTTAATGATTATGCGCATTCGCCTGTTGAATCCAGAGGTCTGAACTCGGTTTGTTAGCCGAGCTAGATCCGCAAACCTTTTCGTATTATTCGAGTCACCTTGATAGGAACTCTCGGTTTTCTGTACTAAACTCGAGCTGTAGGACAGCTACAGAGCTGATGTTTACATGAAACGGTTCAGAATCATCAGTTGCGTTTGTCTGTCGAATCCAGAGCTCTGAACTCGGTCTGCTGCCCGATCTAGAATCGCGAAACTATTCGTATTGGTCGAGTCATCTTGAGAAGTGCTCTCGGTTTTCTTCAATCAACTCGCGCGGAGGGGGGCTACAGTGCTGGTGGTCACAGGAACCGATTTGAAGACATCAGGCGCGTCCGCCTGTCGACTCCAGAGCTCGGAACTCGGTCTGCTGCCCGAATTAGGCCTGCGAAACTGCTGTATTGTTCGAGTCATCTTGAGAGGTGCTGTCGGTTTTCTGCACTTAACTCGGGCTGTAGGCGGGCTGCAGGGCTGGTAATGACATGAGTCGGTTCGCAGACATCAGACGCGTCCGCGTGTCGCATTCAGAGGTCAAAACATATTCACTATCAGTCGGAATGTTGGTAGGTGCTGTCGGTTTCCTCAACTTAAGTCGAGCTAGGAAGCTCTACGAGTCTCCCAGCGGTAACCAAGGTTGACGGTTTACCGCCGGCGCCCAGTTCCGGCGCGGGGTGGAGCTAGTTGGCCCAGCCGGCCGAGGCGGACGATGTGACAACTTTTGGGTGGTTTTGCGAATATTTGAAAGATATTTGGCAATTCATTTTGAGAACCCAGATCTTTCGCACCTGTACTGAGTTATGCCGCGCTCGCCAGTAAAATTTCCAGGTCCGTAGGTAGAGTATTACTATCAAAACACTTGGGGGAACCAACGTTCAGAAAAACGTGATTTTTCGATTTTTTCGTTCCTCGCTCCAGAAGCCCTCTTGATGAATTACGAGAAGGGCAGTGTGAGAAAAGAGCTCTACGAGGGTCCCGGCGGTAACCTGGTTCACGGTTTACCGCCGGTTCCCATGTTTTAAGACACCAGATTTTTCTCACGTGTAGTGGGCTATGCCGCGTCTGCCAGTTAAATTTTCAGGCCCGTAGCTGCAATATTATTATCGAAAGACTTGCAGGAACCAATTTTGGATGGAAGCCGAAAAATCATGTTTTTTTTCGATTTTTTCGGCTCTCGCTTCAGCAGCTTCCTTGATCTTTCCCGAGGAGCGCTGTGCAACAAAAGGGCTCTACGAGGTAGGTGCTGTCGATTTTCGCACGGAACTCGGGCTCTAGAGCTAAGGAGCTCGTGCGCACAGAAAACGATCGAGAAGCATGAGGGGCGTTTGGCTGTTGCATCGAGAGGTTTGAATTGTTTAGGCTGAACAACTATTCGTTCTCTGCAATTTTGTTCGACAATATATATATATATATATGCTCAGGAAGATCTACGAGTCCCCGGCGGTAAGGAAGGTTGACGGTTTACCGCCGGCGCCCAGTTTAAAGATTGCGAGAGATTTTAAAAATTGTTTTCAGAATTTCGAATTTTTATTCTATGCAGTGAATCATGGCGCTTTCGATGGTCTAACCCTCAGAGCACTACCTGCATTATTTCGATGAAATACTAGGGGGAACCAACATTGTGTAACACCGATAACGACATGTCTTTGTTTTATTCAGAAGCGATTTGCTACTCTTATCTGGAAGCGAACTTGCTCTATTCGGAGCTCTACGAGGGTTCCGGCGGTACGCTGGTGGACGGTTTACCGCCGGCTCCCAGTAACTCGTAGAGCTTCCCTTAGCAAGTTGTTAGAAGTTTAAGAAAAACTCGTAGAGCTTCTCTTAGCAAGTTGTTGCTGGAAGCTTAAGAGAACCTCGTAGAGCTCTTTGGCATCGATGAGCTAGAGGAATTCCGGCGCGGGGTGGAGGTAGTGATTCGTAGATCTCCCCTAAACTTGCAGCTGGAAGCTTAAGAGTAATTCGCACGCGCTGGCGAGCTAGTTGGCTCGAAAAATCTCGACAGAACTTTTGGTGACTTTTGGTCAATTGAAAATGATGTTCTCAAAATTTGAACATTCGTTAGAGCTCTAGTATTTTTTCTCGTGATATTCGATCTTATTCCCGCTCGCCATCTTGATCTCAGCTCGATCGGGTACCTTTTACTGCCAAAAAGCAGGCAGGCGGGATTGCCCGTCTTGGGTCATCTTGTCACGCGGTGACGGTTTTCTCAAGATAACTCGAGCTTAAGGACAGCTACAGAGCTGGTAAGCACAGCAATCGATTCAGAATGATCAGGCGCGTTCGCTTGTTGAACCCAGAGGTCTGAACTCGGTCTGCTAGCCGCTAGGTCCGCAAAACCTATTCGAAATATTCGAGTCATCTTGACAGACGCTCTCGGTTTTCTGTAGTTAACTCGACGGAATTCGGACGGTTTTGCTCAGTAATTCGGACGGACTGGCGGGCTAGTTCGCTCGAAAAATCTCGACGGAACTTTTGGTGACTTTGCTCAGTGACTCGTAGAGCTTCCCTAAGCTAGCAGCTGGAAGCTTAAGAGTAATTCGGACGCACTGGCGGGCTAGTTGGCTCGAAAAATCTCGACGGAACTTTTGGTGACTTTTGCTCAGTTGAAACTTATGTTCTCAAACTTTGAACATTCGTTAGAGCTCTAGCATTTTTTCCCGTGATATTCGATCTTACTCCCGCTCGCCATCTTGATCTCAGCTCGATCGGGTGAATATTATTATCGAAAAGCACTGTGGCGGGATCGGCCGTTTTGAGTCATCTTGATACGCGCTGACGGTTTCCTGAACATAACTCGAGCTTTAGGACAGCTACAGAGCTGGTAAGCACAGCTAATCGATGTAGAATGAGAAGGCGCGTTCGCCTGTTGAATCTAGAGGTCTGAACTCGGTCTGTACTTAACTCGAGCTGTAGGACAGCTAATCATCAGTTGCGTTTGTCTGTCGAATCCAGAGCTCTGAACTCGGTCTGCTGCCCGATCTAGAATCGCGAAACTGTTCGTATTGGCCGAGTCATCTTGAGAAGTGCTCTCGGTTTTCTTCACTCAACTCGCGCTGAGGGGGGCTACAGTGCTGGTGGTCACAGGAATCGATTTGAAGACATCAGGCGCGTCCGCCTGTCGAATCCAGAGCTCGGAACTCGGTCTGCTGCCCGAATTAGGTTTGCGAAACTGCTGTATTGTTCGAGTCATCCTGAGAGGTGCTGTCGGTTTTCTGCACTTATCTCGGGCTGTAGGGGGCTGCAGGGCTGGTAATGACAGGAGTCGATTCGCAGACATCAGACGCGTCCGCCTGTCGCATTCAGAGGTCAAAACATATTCACTATGAGTCGGGATGTTGGTAGGTGCTGTTGGTTTTCTCAACTTAAGTCGAGCTAGGAAGCTCTACGAGTCTCCCGGCGGTAGCCAAGGTTGACGGTTTACCGCCGGCGCCCAGTTGGTCGACCTGGTCAGAAAGGAGAAAGTGGTGACTTTCGGTCGGTTTTGCTCAGTAATTCGGACGGACTGGCGGGCTAGTTCGCTCGAAAAATCTCGACGGAACTTTTGGTGACTTTTGCTCAGTGACTCGTAGAGCTTCCCTCAGCTAGCAGCTGGAAGCTTAAGAGTAATTCGGACGTTCTGGCGGGCTAGTTGGCTCGAAAAATCTCGACGGAACTTTTGGTGACTTTTGCTCAGTTGAAACTTATGTTCTCAAACTTTGAACATTCGTTAGAGCTCTAGCATTTTTTCCCGTGATATTCGATCTTACTCCCGCTCGCCATCTTGATCTCAGCTCGATCGGGTGAATATTATTATCGAAAAGCACTGTGGCGGGATCGGCCGTTTTGAGTCATCTTGATACGCGCTGACGGTTTTCTGAACATAACTCGAGCTTTAGGACAGCTACAGAGCTGGTAAGCACAGCTAATCGATTCAGAATGATCAGGCGCGTTCGCCTGTTGAATCCAGAGGTCTGAACTCGGTCTGTAGCCGAGCTAGGTCCGCAAACCTATTCGTATTATTCGAGTCATCTTGACAGGAACTCTCGGTTTTCTGTACTTAACTCGAGCTGGAGGACAGCTACAGAGATGCTATTTACAGAAACCGATTCGGAATCATCAGTTGCGTTTGTCTGTCGAATCCAGAGCTCTGAACTCGGTCTGCTGCCCGATCTAGAATCGCGAAACTGTTCGTATTGGTCGAGTCATCTTGAGAAGTGCTCTCGGTTTTCTTCACTCAACTCGCGCTGAGGGGGGCTACAGTGCTGGTGGTCACAGGAATCGATTTGAAGACATCAGGCGCGTCCGCCTGTCGAATCCAGAGCTCGGAACTCGGTCTGCTGCCCGAATTAGGTCTGCGAAACTACTGTATTGTTCGAGTCATCCTGAGAGGTGCTGTCGGTTTTCTGCACTTAACTCGGGCTGTCACTGTCACTGTCTCGATGGTGATCCGCGCGATGGAACATCTGAGATACCCAACAGATCTGATTATTGCAATTGTGGAGCCTATGATTGGAAACACAGCAGTTTTTGATTTCCAGGATGTGTGCAGCGAAGAGATCCTGTATAACAAGTCGGTGCGAACGGGAGGGAAAGAAGGCCCAGTACTCTTCAATATTGTGTTGGAGGCAATTTGGGCCTCTATTGCTGAATCATGGGAAGCATGTCATTATGGAGTACGATTGGAAGGCGAGGGGACACAACAGGCGCTGGTCAACCATTACATATGGGCTGACAATGTGGTGCTGCTGGCATCTTCGGCGAATCAGCTGAGGAATATGGTGAGTATGTTGACCGTGGCCCTCAGACGGGCTGGTATGGACTGGAAGATTGAGAGCCTGGAGTACCTTGTTTTTGGGCTGAGACAAAACCAGGGACCACAATCATTAGTTTGCGAACTGGGAGATGATATTTGTGCACGGGCTGGAGACCCCAGCCTACCCTATCAATTACGTGAGGCAGTGGTTTTGCCGAGGAAAAGCGAGTGCGACATACTGGGAGTTAAATTTGTGACGAACCCGAAGGATTTCCATGCAGTGCGGCACCGTATTGATGCAGGCAGGCGGTGTTTCTATGCGGATATTAAATTCTATCGATCACGCGCGGTGAGCATGAGGGAAAAATTCAGGCGGTATCAGAGCAGAGTTCAACAGATCATATGCCATGGATGTGTGGGGTGGAGCTGTAATGAACATGTGCTGAACATATTGAGGAGCTTTGAAGGAAGATGTTTGAACACAATGCGGGGATTACATAGAAAAGAGACGGAAACGTGGGAGGAGTTCAGGGATCGCAGTACCAACAGATCCAGGGAGATGTTCAAGGAGGGGGGGTTCAAAACGTTGGTGGAGAAAGTTGTGAGGTACAATTTTGAATTCGCCGTGGAGGTATCCCAATATAAGTGCCACATGCCGTCCACTGTGTATAGCAAATCGTGGCAGCAGACGCTGCGCTCCATGTTGCACGTATCGGGGGAGTGGACGGTGCAGAGGGATGAAATGCTGGCGGCAGTAAGTCGGACGATGTCGAGAGAGGGAACGAGACGGCTCAGAGGCAGACCACGAATCGTGGCGAGCAGCTGGCATGCACCCTTTGAAAAGTGGAGGTCGCTTCTGTGGCACGACACGTGCGTTGTACTGACGGATTGGGAGGAGTTTGTGGAACACATATCACAGATACCCAAAGTGGAGGATATGTTTGTGAGGAGGAGTAAGGAGAGGAGGACGGGAGGGTTTGCGAAGACACCGACAGATGACGAGTTGGCCCGACGTCTTGCAGTTATTAATGAACAGACTACGATATGGGACCCTGGGATGGAAGGTATCGCTGTTGAAATGTGCGGAGACAGTAAAACGGTCGTACAATGGTTGAGGGGAGTCTGGGCCTGTGACAACAGTGGGTATGCCAAACGGATCGCCAGAATACAAAATATCATGTATGACGTGAGTGAACAACACAACATACGATGCCCGACGTACGGTAGGGATTTCTGGAAACATATCTATAGGGAAGCCAATGCCTATGCTGATGAGCTGACACACCATGCGAGAGAAGGAAACTGTTACAGAATTTACAAGCATGACTATATCAAACAGAACAGGACAAACATCAAATACATCAGAGGATGTTGGGATGGTGGAGTGAGCAGTGAGGGTGCTGCAGGAGGTCACTGGATCGAAGTTGCTCCAGAGAATGGCCCGTGGACACTCGTGAGCTCAGAAGCCTACATGTTTGATGTAGGTGCCACCGTGACGGAGGCAGAATTATCTGCTGCCGAGCGCCTGTGCACAGGTGTGGAGCACATTGTTAAAGAAATTTCCTCTGCAAAGCGGAGGAGGCGGATTTAACTGGCTCTAGCCCTTAGGCTTGGGCGCACGCGCCCTGTGTAGCCTGACCAAACACCAAAACTCGGGCTGTAGGGGGGCTGCAGGGCTGGTAATGACAGGAGTCGATTCGCAGACATCAGACGCGTCCGCCTGTCGCATTCAGAGGTCAAAAAAATATGCACTATGATTCGGAATGTTGGTAGGTGCTGTCGGTTTTGTCAACTTAAGTCGAGCTAGGAAGCTCTACGAGTCTCCCGGCGGTAACCAAGGTTGACGGTATACCGCCGGCGCCCAGTTGAACATTATGTTCTCAAAATTTGAACATTCGTTAAAGCTCTAGTATTTTTCCCCGTGATCTATGATCTTAGTGTGACTCGCCATCTTGATCTCAGCTCGATCGGGTGATTATTACATCGAAAAGCGGGATCGGGTGGTAAGTGCTATTTGGTAGGTGCTGTCGGTTTTCCCAACTTAACTCGAGCTATAGGCAAGCTACAGAGATGGCAAGCACAGCTTTCGGATTCAGAATGATGATGCGCGTCTACATGTGGCGGGAGAATGTTAAGCGCTGGATATGTAAGAAGTTATGATCGAAAAACCTCTTTGCATGAGTAGTACACTTCATTGTGTGATTTGGTTTTCTCAACTAAGCTCGAGCTGTAGGGCAGCTACAGAGCGCTTAGGCAGAGCAGACGACTCAGATCATCATGCGCGTCTGCTCATTGCGCTAGAGCTCTCGAAGTGAGCTAGAATTTTGTGAATCGATTGAACAACTTATTCACTATGAGCCGGAATGTTGGTAGTTTTTTTTTTTTTTTTTTTTTCCCCCTTTCCCCCAACTTATACTTATATGCTATATATATGCCGCGCGCACATGCTATTCATATATATATATATATGGCAAGGAAGCGCTACGAGTCTCCCGGCGGTAGCCAAGGTTGACGGTTTACCGCCGGCGCCCAGTAATTCCGGCGCGCTGGAGAGCTAGTTGGCAGGAGACATCTCGACCGACCTTTTGCTGACTTTTATTAACTCGTAGAGCTTCCCTTAGCAAGTTGTTGCTGGAAGCTTAAGAGTAATTCCGGTGCGCTGGAGAGCTAGTTGGCAAGAAAAATCTCGACGGACCTTTTGCTGTCTTTTGGTCGGTTGAACATTTTGTTCTCGAAATTTGAACATTCGTTAGAGCTCTAGTATTTTTCCTGTGCTATTCGATCTTATTCCCGCTCGCCATCCTGATCTCAGCTCGATCGGGTACCTTTTACTGCCAAAAAGCACACGGGCGGGATCAGCCGTTTCGGGTCATCTTGTCACGCGGTGACGGTTTTCTCAAGATAACTCAAGCTTCAGGACAGCTACAGAGCTGGTAAGCACAGCTGATCGATTCAGAATGATCAGGCGCGTTCGCCTGTTGAACCCAGAGGTCTGAACTCGGTCTGCTAGCCGAGCTAGGTCCGCAAACCTATTCGTATTATTCGAGT
This sequence comes from Prorocentrum cordatum, assembly GCA_963575745.1. Lineage (NCBI taxonomy): Eukaryota > Dinophyceae > Prorocentrales > Prorocentraceae > Prorocentrum > Prorocentrum cordatum. The sequence continues at coordinate 33,515 of CAUYUJ010022346.1, forward strand.
CATCTTGATAGACGCTTTCGGTTCTCTGTACTTAACTCGAGCTGCAGGACAGCTACAGAGCTGATACGTACAGAATCTGATTCAGAATCATCAGTGGCCGTTGTCTGTTGAATCCAGAGCTCTGAACTCGGTCTGCTGCCCGATCTAGAATCGCGAAACTATCCGTATTGTTCGAGTCATCATGAGAGATGCTGTCGGTTCTCTGCACTTAACTCTGGCTGTAAGGGGGCTGCATGGCTGGTCATCACTGGAATCGATTCGGAGACATCAGGCGCGTCCGCCTTTCGAATCCAGAGCTCCGAACTCTGTCTGCTGCCCGAACTAGGTCTGCGAAACTGTTCGTATTGTTCGAGTCATCCTGAGAGGTGCTGTCGGTTTCCTGCACTTAACTCGGGCTGTAGGGGGGGCTGCAGGGCTGGTCATCACAGGAATCGATTCAGAGACATCAGACGCGTCCGCCTGTCGCATGCAGAGGTCTGAACTCGGTCTGATACTCGAGCTAGGTTTGCCAAACTATTCGTATTGTTCGAGTCATCTTGAGAGGTGCTGTCGATTTACGCACGTAACTCGGGCTGTAGGAGAGCCACAGCTCGTACAGAAGACAATCCAGAAGCATCGGGGGCGTTCGGCTGTTGCATCCGAGAGGTCTGAAATTGCTTGGGCTGAACAACTATTCTTTCTGTGTTTTTTTCGACATTATGTCTTGTCAGGAAGCTCTACGAGTCCCCCGGCGGTGACAAAGGTTGACGGTTTACCGCCGGCGCCCAGTTGAAAGATATTTGACAATTCATTTTGAGAAAGCAGATTTTTCGCACCTGTAAACGACTATGAGGGCCTCTCTCTCTTAGCATGAGCTCTGTAGGCGCACTTTTACAATCAAAACACTTGGCGGAACCATCTTCATGTCGACACGAAAAAAATCAAGTTTTCCCTTTTTCGAGAAATTCTTCCAGAAGCTCTCTCTTTCGACTCTGAGCACTCTTACGCGTGAAAGGAGCTCTACGAGGTTCCCAGCGGTGACCAGGTTGACGGTTCACCGCCGGCGCCATAATTCCGGGGCGCTGGAGAGCTAGTTGGCAAGAAAAATCTCGACGGACCTTTTGGTGACTTTTGGTCGCATGAAAATTTTGTTCTCAAAATTTGAACATTCGTTAGAGCTCTAGTATTTTTTGATCTTATTCGCGCTCGCCATCCTGATCTCAGCTCGATCGGGTACCTTTTACTGCCAAAAAGCAGGCGGGCGGGATTGCCCGTCTCGGGTCATTTTGTCACGCGGTGACGGTTTTCTCAAGATAACTCGAGCTTTAGGACAGCTACAGAGCTGGTAAGCACAGCTAATCGATTCAGAATGATCAGGCGCGTTCGCCTGTTGAACCCAGAGGTCTGAACTCGGTCTGCTAGCCGAGCTAGGTCCGCAAACCTATTCGTATTATTCGAGTCATCTTGACAGACGCTCTCGGTTTTCTGTACTGAACTTGAGCTACAGGGTAGCTACAGAGCTGATGCGTACAGAATCTGATTCAGAATCATCAGTGGCCGTTGTCTGTTGAATCCAGAGCTCTGAACTCGGTCTGCTGCCCGATCTAGAATCGCGAAACTATTCGTATTGTTCGAGTCATCTTGAGAGATGCTGTCGGTTCTCTGCACTTAGCTCGGGCTGTAGGGGGGCTGCATGGCTGGTAATCACTGGAATCGATTCGGAGACATCAGGCGCGTCCGCCTTTCGAATCCAGAGCTCCGAACTCTGTCTGCTGCCCGAACTAGGTCCGCGAAACTGTTCGTATTGTTCGAGTCATCCTGAGAGGTGCTGTCGGTTTCCTGTACTTAACTCGGGCTGTAGGGGGGGCTGCAGGGCTGGTAATCACAGGAATCGATTCAGAGACATCAGACGCGTCCGGCTGTCTCATGCAGAGGTCTGAACTCGGTCTGATACTCGAGCTAGCTTTGCCAAGCTATTCGTATTTTTCGAGTCATGTTGAGAGGTGCTGTCGATTTACGCACGTAACTCGGGCTGTAGGAGAGCTACAGAGCTCGTACAGAAGACAATCCAGAAGCATCGGGGGCGTTCGGCTGTTGCATCCGAGAGGTCTGAAATTGCTTGGGCTGAAAAGCTATTTTTTATGTGTAATTTTTTTCGACATTATATGTTGTCAGGAAGCTCTACGAGTCCCTCGGCGGTAAGAAAGGTTGACGGTTTACCGCCGGCGCCCAGTTCCGGGGCGCTGGAGAGCTAGTTGGCAAGAAAAATCTCGACTGACCTTTTGCTGACTTTTGGTCGGTTGAAAATGTTGTTCTCGAAATTTGAACATTCGTTAGAGCTCTAGTATTTTTTCCCGTGATATTTGATCTTATTCCCGCTCGCCGTCTTGATCTCACATCGATCGGGTAGATATTACTGCCAAAAAGCACTGCGGCGGGATCGGCTGTTTCGGGTCATCTTGACACGCAGTGGCGGTTTTCTGAACATAGCTCGAGCTATAGAAGAGCCACAGAGCTGGTGAGCACACCTTATCGATGCAGAATGATCAGGCGCGTTCGCCTGTTCCATCCAGAGGTCTGAACTCGGTCTGCTATCCGAGCTAGGTGCGCAAACTTATTCGTATTATTCGAGTCATCTTGACAGACGCTCTCGGTTTTCTGTACTTAACTCGAGCTATACGACAGCTACAGCTGATACTTACAGAAACTGATTCATAATCATCAGTCGCGGTGTTTCTTCAAGCCAGAGCCCTGAACTCGGTCTGCTGCCCGATCTAGAATTGCGAAACTATTTGTATTGTTCGAGTCATCTTGAGAGGTGCTGTCGGTTTTCTGTACTTACCTCAGGCTGTAGGGAAAATATAGTGCTGGTAATCTCAGGGATCGATTCGGAGACATCAGGCGCGTTCTTCTGTTGAATCCAGAGCTCGGAACTCGGTCTGCTGCCCGAGCTAGGTCCGCGAAACTATTCGTATTGTTCGAGTCATCTTGAGAGTCGCTGTCGGTTTTCTGCACTTAACTCGGGCTGTAGGGTGGCTGCAGGGCTGGTAATCACAGGAATCGATTCGGGGACATCAGACGCGTCCCACTATTGCATTCAGAGGTCTGAACTCGGTCTGATAACTACTCGAGCTAGGTTTGCCGAACTATTCGTATTGTTCGAGTCATCTTGAAAGGTGCTGTCGATTTACGCACGTAACTCGGGCTGTAGGAGAGCTACAGAGCTCGTGTAGAAGTCAATCCAACATCAGGGGCGTTCGGCTGTTGCATCGAAAGGTCTGAAATCGCTTGGGCTGAATAACTATTCGTTCTGTACAGTTTTTTTCGATATTATATATTGTCAGGAAGCTCTACGAGTCCCCCGGCGGTAAGAAAGGTTGACGGTTTACCGCCGGCGCCCAGTTTCCTGTCCCCGAAGGGTCTCTTCGCTCTTCGGGTTTTGGACGCTCCCAAGTACCTCGTAGAGCTCTTCGTTATCGATGAGCTAGAGGAATTCCGGCGCGGGGTGGAGCTAGTTGGACCCGGACAGAAAAGAAGATGTCATAACTTTGGGTCGGTTTTGCCAAGATTTGAAAGATCATTGATAATTGATTCTAAGATAGCAGATTTTTCGCACCTGTAGACGACTCTGAGGGCCTCTGCATCTCATTATGAGCTCTGTAGGCGCACTTTTACTATCAAAAGACTTGGCGGAACCATTTTATGTCGAGATGAAAAAAATGAATGTTCAATTTTTTTTTCAGAAATGCCTCGAGAAGCTCTCTCCTTCGACTCTGAGCACTCTCACGCGTGGAAGGAGCTCTACGAGGTTCCCGGCGGTGACCAGGTTGTTGCTGTCCCTCCTCGGGATCTCAGCGGCGACCTGGCCCGTCGGAGGCCTCCTCGAGCGGCATCGTGCCGTGCCTGGCGTTTGGTTCTCTTTACCGTACACGGTGCTCCAGTGTCTGTTTTGCCTGAGTACCGTACACTCTTATTGATTGTCGAAGGCCTGTCCACGCCCATTGTCGTCGGAGTGCATATAATTGTTGAGATTGTCGAAGTATCGTTGGAACAGCATTTTCCTTGGTTATCTCAACTGTCCATCTAGTTATTGCTTGTGATTTGCCTTCTTGTAGAGCGAGTCCACGTTTTTATATATGGAGTTTGTTTCATCTGAATTGTCAGGCGCGGATTTTCTTGCTTCAGATTGGACAGATACGGCGTTGTTTACTTCCGAGTCTCTCGCTTGTTTGTCTGCTCGTTTGTCTACGGTCGAAGTGTGTGTTAGTGATCTATATTGCCGTGTTCGCCCTTCGTACGGAGGTGAGTCTCGCATGCATGAGCGAGACCAGCTGTATGGGCATGGTGTCGAAGTTTCTCAATCGAAGTTGCGCCGCCTGCGGGCGAAACGTGTCAGGTATCGTTTGTGGTCCACGGCTCGGGGGCCAGATCCGTCGTGCCTTGTTCGCGCGGGCATTTTCGCGCCCAGATATTATCGGAATTTCTGCTCGGACGATTCTGAGGAAGAGGAGTGGGTTGAGAACACTTGTGGAACACAGACTGATATGGATGCTGTTGAATTGGCTGGCAACTCTTTGTGTTCGCAGTGTTCCGAATGTGGGACTCAGACAGATCCCTGTGTTCACATTGAGTGTGGGACTCAGACTGATCTTTGTGTTCTCTTTGTTGGTGAGGAGGAGAAGGAGGAGTGTCATCGAGTGCGCGCTGATCAGGGTGATGCTTCTGCAGTTGGGAGTTCCTGTGCAGTCGGGGGTTCCACTGTTCGGAGTGCTGTAGGAAGTTCCACAGTTCGGAGTTCCGCTGATGCAGTTGTTGATGCAGTTGTGAGTTCAACAGCTGGGAGTTCTGCAGTTGGGAGTACCGCGGTTTGGAGTTCAGCTGATGCTGTGGCATCGAACCCTGGCTGCAAGGACGAGGAGGAGAAGAATGTTCATAGTGAAGCAGTTGCTAAGATGGAGCAGGAGGAGGTGGCTGAGGAGGATTTTGTTCATGCATTTTCCCTGGCTTATAGCGATCGTAACGTGACCAAAAGTTCAACACTTGGGAGTGCAGTAGGAAGTTCAGCACTTGGGAGTGTAGTAGGAAGCTCCACAGTTCGGATTTCCGCTGATGCAGTTGAGGATGCAGTTGGGAGTTCAACAGCTGGGAGTTCTGCAGTTGGGAGTTCAGCTGATGCAGTAGGGAGTTCCATGAATGGGAGTTCTGCAGATCCACCGAGTGAGACACGCTCTGAGTGCCAAGCTGCCAGGGACTGGGCCCGTGCCGGTGTCGATGTAAGGGCTCTTTGGCTTGAGCTACACCGACTCCCGACACAGGAGTTTCAGCGTAGGATTGAGGCTCTTAATGCATACAGGCTGCAATTGGGAATTGAAAGTTCCGAGGAGGATGATTCGCAAAAAGGGGGTCCTCAGAGTTCTACTTCCAGGAGTGCATTGACGCGGAGCGGCAAGAAGCATCGGAAACGGCACAGATGATGCACAAGTGATTGATCCTGCACGCTTGATTTGTCATTGCGTTGCCTTTCTTCATGCCTGTGTGTGTCGTGCATGCGCGTGAACGTGACTTTCCGTGATTTGTCACGTGGTGCCTCAAAGTAGGCCTTTGAACCTCGCTGTTTTTCACTTTGTTTCACTTTCTTACCTGCATTCTGACCTTTAATCTCTTGTACATTCTCAGTGGTGTTGAGACGGTAATCGCTGTATAAACCAGTGGTTACTGTATGGTCTCTCACTGCTTTTATTTTCATCTTTGAGTTGCATTCTCGTGTATTGTATACTTGTGCCTTCCTGTACAGCTTCGCTGTTTGTGCACTTGTACTTAATCTCTGCAGCTTCGCTGCTTAGGTTCTTTGTGTTTAGGCCTGCTCCCATGGGAGCTCGAACCGGCCTTCGCAAAAGACGCAAAAAGACCAGGTTGACGGTTCACCGCCGGTGCCAGTGGACGCTACCAAGTGGCACATTTGGTCGGTTTCCTAAGATTTTATGAAATATATTTAACAATTCATTAATAAACCAGATTTTTTTCCCACCTGTAAACGACTATGAGGGTCTCTGCGTCTTAATACCTCGTAGAGCTCTTCGGCATCGATGAGGTAGAGGAATTCCGGCGCGGAGTGGAGCTAGTTGGTCGACCCGGCCAGAAAGGAGAAAGTGGTGACTTTGGGTCGATTTTGCCAAGATTTGAAAGATATTTGGCAATTCTTCTTGAGAAACCAGATTTGTTGCACCTGTAAACGACTATGAGGGCCTCTTTGTCTTAATATGAGCTGTCTAGGCGCATATTTACTGTCAAAACACTTGGGGGAACCAACTTCATGTCGAAAAAAATGTTTAATTTTTCGAGATGCTCCAGAAGCTCGCTCTTCCGACTCTGAGCTCTCTCACGCGTGAAAAGAGCTCCACGAGGTTCCGGGCGGTGACCAGGTTGACGGTTCACCGCTGGCGCCAGTATGAGCTCTGTAGGCGCACATTTACGATCAAAACACTTGGGGGAACAAACTTCAGTCGAGATGAAAAAAATAAATGTTCAATTTTTCGAGAATTGCCTCCAGAAGCTCTCTCTTCAGACTCTGAGCTCTCTCACGCGTGAAAAGAGCTCTGCGAGGTTCCCCGTGGTGGCCAGATTGACGGTTAACCGCCGGCGCCATCGATGAGCTAGACGAATTCCGGCGCGGGTGGAGCTAGTTGGTCGACCCGACTAGAAAGGACAAAGTGGTGACTGAGGGTCGGTTTTGCTTAGATTTGAAAGATTTTTGACAATTCATCTCAAGAAAGCAGATTTTTACGCCGAGCATTGGCATATAAACTTTGTCCTCTGAGCAGCTCAGCTCTGTAGAGCCAGTTTCAGTATTAGTTAACTTCCTGGAACCGATTTCATCTTCACTCCGAAAATCTCAATTCAACGTTTTTCTAGAAAAGCTCCAAGAAGCTCTCCGCTTCGATCCTGAGCTTTCTTACGGATGCAAGGAGCTCTACGAGGTTCCCGGCGGTGACCAGGTTGACGGTTCACCGCCGGCGCCAGTTGCTGGAAATTCAAGAGTAATTCTGGGGCGCTGGAGAGCTAGTTGGCAAGAAAAATCTCGCTGGACCTATTGGTGACTTTTGGTCGATTGAAAATTTTGTATTTGAAATTTAACCATTCGTTAGAGCTCTAGTATTTTTTCCCGTGATATTCGATCTTATTCCCGCTCGCCATCTTGATCTCAGCTCGATCGTGTACCTTTTACTGCGAAAAAGCGTCCAGGCGGGATCGACCGTTTCGAGTCATCTTGATACACGCTGTCGGTATATTTGACTTAACTCGAGATACAGGACAGCTACAGAGCTGGTAAGCACACCTTATCGATTCAGAATGATCAAGCGCGTCTGTCTGTATTCAGAGGTCTGAACTCGGTCTGCTAGCCGAGCTAGGTCCGCAAACCTATTCGAGTCATCTTGAGAGGTGCTGTCGGTTTTCTGTACTTAACTCGAGCTATATGACAGCTACAGAGCGGAGTCATCAGTCGCGTTTGTCTGTTGAACCCAGAGCTCTGAACTCGGTCTGCTGCCCGCTCTAGAATCGCGAAACTAATTGTTCGAGTCCTCTTGAGAGGTGCTGTCGGTTTTCTTTAACTCGGGTTGTGGGGGTGCTACGCGTTCGGCTATTGCATCGAGAGGTCTGACATCGCTTGGGCTGGAACAAAAATTCGTTGTCTGCACTTTTTTTTTGACATTATATATTGTCAGGAAGCTCTACGAGTCACCCGGCGGTAAGAAAGGTTGACGGTTTACCGCCGGCGCCCAGTCAAGTACAATGAATGCTGAACTTCACTCGAGGCGAAATATGAAATCGGATGCCCAAAGACCTCAATATCAAGATACTCCGATGTCACAAAAACTGTCAAAGTACTGCAGAAACTCGAACTGCAACTCGAACTGCAACTTCTAACTCACGAAAGAAACGATGCCAACCACCCCTTGGAAACTCCCACTACGAATAAGAGTACTCAGACTGCGACCAAAGTCAAAATTGAATACGTGCTGAGAGCAACTCGTACTAGATAATAAATGCGGCAAGCACAAACACAAGCGGCCTGGAAGTACAAGCAGACAATGCAACAATTACAACACAAGCGGCCTGGAAGTACACGTTAACAAATGCAACGAGTACGATCAAAGCAAGCGGCCCATGCACCTGCTCCAATAGGAGCTGTCTCACTTGACACCACAGAGAACCCGGCACCTATCGTCTGTAGGCCCGCAGAGAGGAGGTCGTCGCAGCCGACGAAGTACCCGAAGATATGGGGCGGCCCGTGTACGAGGTGTACCGTGGAGTACGATGCGTGTGTGCACAGAAAACCTGTCCGCACAATGCGGCTCGAGGAGGCCATCGACGGGCCAGGTCGCCGCTGAGCTCCCCGAGGAGTGACAGCAGCAACCTGGTCACCGCCGGGAAGCCGCAAAGCTGCTTCCGCGCGTGAGAGTGCCGTCAACCGGAGCAGAGAACTTCGCAGAAGATTTTCGTGAAATGTTCAATTTTGGATTTTTATGTCGACATGAAGTTGGTTGCTCCAAGTGCTTTGATATGACAGTGCGCCTACAGAGCTCATATTAAGACGCAGCGGCCCTCATAGTATTTCACAGGTGCAACAAATCTGGTTTCTGAGAATGAATGGTCGAATCTTCCAGATCTCAGCAAAACCCATCCAAAGTTGCCACATTGCCCTTTCTGATCGGTCGACCAACTAGCTCCGCCCCGCGCCGGAATTCCTCTAGCTCATCGATAACTGTCGCCGGCGGTGAACCGTCAACCTGGTCACCGCCGGGAACCTCGTAGAGCTCCTTGCACGCGTAAGAGTGCTCAGAATCGAAGCAGAGAACTTCGCAAAGGATTGTCTGACAATTTTTAAATTTACATTTTTTTGTCGACATGAAGTTGTTTCCGCCAAGTCTTTTGATAGTGAAAGTGCGCCTACAGCTTATACTAAGACGCAGAGACCCTCATAGTCTTTTTACAGGTGCGAAAAATCTGGTGTCTCGAAATGAATACAACACATATCTTTCAAATATGGGAGCCGGCGGTAATCCGTCAACCTTGGTTACAGCAAGGGCGCGGTCTCATGGAGGAGGGCGTGGAGAAGAAGGAGGAGTGAGGGAAAAGCATCTCGTGAACAAGTAGACATGCCAGACCCAGTTGAAGCGTCTGGACACTTTGAGCTAGCGCGCCTGTTGATTCCTTGCTGCGCCGAACAGCGTAAATAATTAGCAGAGTATGAATAGTTTTTCGGCCCCAGCGCTGATAGCAGACCCAATTCAGGCGTCTAGACACTTTAAACTAGCAAGCATGAGTGTTTCCTTCCTATTGTTGTGCCGAACAGCTCTGTAGTTCATCCACAGCTCGAGTGAAAAGAAAACCAATACCATCTCTAAAGAATTTGCAGAATACGAATAGTTTTCCGGCTCCAGCGCTCATAGCAGACCGAGTTCAGGCGTCTAGATCAACTAGCACGCCTGATGATGCCCGTCCGATTGCTGTGCCAAACAGCTCTGTAGCGCATCTGCAGCTCGAGTTGGGTCAAGAAAACCATCACCATCTCAAAAAAAAATAGCAGAGTACGAATAGTATTTCGGCCCCAGCGCTGATAGCAGACCGAGATCAAGCGTCTAGATAATTTGAGCTAGCGCGCCCAATGCTGCCCTTCAGATTGCTGTGCCGACCAGCTCTATAGCTCATCTGCAGCTCGAGTTAAGTCGAAAACCGTCACCATTTCCAAAGAATTAGCAGAGCACGAATAGCGTTTCAGCCCCAGCGCTGATAGCAGACTGCTTTCAGGCGTCTAGATACTTTGAACTAGCGCGTCTGATGATTTACTTCCGATTGCTGTGCCAAAAAACTCTGTAGCTCATCTGCAGCTCGAGTTAAGTCAAGAAACTGATCGTATTATCCCAAAGAATAGTAGAATACGAATAGTCTCGCAAACCTAGCTCGAGTAGCAGACCGAGTTCTGACATCTAGATCCTTCAGTCGAACGCGCCTGACGATTATAGATCGATTGCGTGTGCCTACCAGCTCTGTAGCTATCGTACAGCTCGAGTTCAGTCAAGAAAACCGACTGGACCTGTCAAGATGACTCGAAACAGCCGATCCCGCCCAAGTGCTTTTTGGCAGTAGTATGTACCTGATCGAGCTGAGATTGAGACGGCGAGCGGGAATAATATCGAATATGAGGAGAGAAAATACTAGAACTCTAACGAAAGGTTGAATTTCGAGAAATCAAATTCAAACCGAACAGAATTATGCAAAACTGGGCGCCGGCGGTAAACCGTCAACCTTTCTTACCGCCTGGGGACTCGTAGAGCTTCCTGACCATATATTATGTAAAAAATAGCGGAGAACGAATAGTTTTTCAGCCCGAGCTAGTTCGGACCTCTCGATGCAACAGACGAACGCTCCTAATGCGTCTGGATCGGTTTCTGTTCGTACCAGCTCTGTAGCTCTCCTACAGCCCGAAATTCAATACAGAAAATGGGTAACATCTGTCAGGAGACTCGAAGAATACGAATAGTTTTGCGGACCTAGCCCGAGTAGCAGACCCAGTTCAGACCTCTGGATGCAATAGACGAACGGACCTGATGATTGCGAATCAGTTTCTGTGCGTATGAGCTCTGTAGCTCTGTACAGCCCGATTTACGTACGAAAACGGACAACACCTCTCAAGATGACTCGAACAATGCGAATAGTTTCGGGGACCTAGCTCGAGTAGCAGACCGAGTTCAGACCTCTGGATGCAGCAGACGAACGCGCCTGATTATTCTGCATCGGTTTCTGTGCGTATCAGCTCTGTAGCTCCCCTACAGCTCGAGTTAAGTACAGAAAACCAACAGTCCCTGTCGAGATGACTCGAGCAATGCAAATAGTTTTGCGGACCTAGCTCGAGTATGAGACCGATTTCAGACCTCTGCATACGACAAGCGGACGCGCGTGATGTCTCCCAATCGTTTTCCGTAATTAACAGCCCTGTACCCCTCCCTAAAGCCCGAGTTAAGTACAGAAAACCGACAGCATATCTCAGGATGACTCGAACACTACGAGTGGTTTCTTGGACCTCGAGCACCAGACCAAGTTCAGGCCTCTGAATGCAACAGACGAACGCGCCTGATGATTCTGAATCCTTTCCTGTAAGTATAGCTCTGTAGCTGTCCAACAACTCGTTTTCAGTACCAAAAACCGACAACGCGTGTCAAGATGACTCGAAACGGCAGATCCCGCCGCAACGCTTTTGACAATAAGAAGTACCCGATGGAGCTGAGATTAACACGGCGAGCGGGAATAATATCGAACGTAGTGGGAAAAAAAAACTAGAGCTCTAACGAATGGTTGAATTTCGAGAGCAAAATTTTCAACCGACCAAAAATCAGCAAAAGGTCCGTCGAGATTGTTCTTACTAACTAGCTCTCCAGCGCGCCAGAATTACTCTCAAGCTTCCAGCAACTGGGAACTGGCGGTAAACCGTCAACCTGGTTGTTTGCGGTCTTTGCGGTCGACTGTGCGGGCCGTCAGGCCCAGTCGCAAGCAAGAAACGGGCAACATACAGGTGAGCCAAACCGCCCATCACACGCATGCGGCAGGGAGCGAAGCTCTTATTTCGAACAAGTGGCCGTCAAGCGAAGCTCTTATTCGACGCACGTACATGCATGAACACACAAGTATGAAGAAAGCAACGCAATCACAAGTCACAATAGTTCAAACTCAAAGTATGTGTGAAGAACCCGTGGAAGAACTTCAATGATATGTTCAATCGCCGACAGTTCGGCATCAGTAACTGAAGCATTGTTGTCGATCGAGAAAGCAGCACTATACACCTCCGTCCACACAGTATCTCTGGAGCTCGGCTTACGACACGTCCGCGAGACACGACCGACATCAATCCAGCAACCAACTCCGACACCCGCCGTCGACACTCCACCATCGAAGCCACAATCGATGGCACAATACCTGTAAAGATTCGAATGCTCGTTGGGCTGCTGCCCGATACAATCCTGAAATATGTCGATGCCCTCTCGGGCAGTATGAGTGAGCACGTCCGCCCTTGTATTCCATTCCCTGAAGCAGTGTTCGATGAGGTCTTTTCCAGGAGCAAACGCGAGCATACGAGACATAAGACATACCATCCAGACGATTTAGGATCCTGTCGACTCTCCTTTGAAAATCTTTGTTGATAACCTGCCAGTAACCTTGGCACCATGATACAACCAAGAGGCTATCTCCATGGATACTTATGGGGGCTCCGAAGGCCTCAAGGTCCCACTCGGCATTTTCCCATTTGGATGTGTGTACAGCAAGTCGTTTAGCTAGACTAGCATTGGCAGTTTGTGATCCCTCCTCCACTCCATACTCCTGAAGTTCCTGCTGATTTTGGATATGGACCTCCCCAGTAGCCCTAGGATGACTATGTGTTTTGGCACGGATTTGGAAACAGTCAAGCATTTCCCGAGAACAGACGTGTGCGGCGAACTGCTCGAAGGTCCCTGGAGTAGCACGGAAATCCTCCCACCACTTGGGTCCGAAGAACTCTGACAACATGTGGGTCCAGTGTCTCTGTCCGATAGCAAGTCCCCCTCCCCATTGGCGTTTCATCTGACTGGATTCACGAAGGTAGAAATTCATGCGCAGGAACTCCGAGGCATCCGTGCAGATGCGGTCCCACATTGCACCATATGCACAAGCACGCACGTACGTCACGCCAAGTCCGACCAGCATTCCTCCACTCATCATATGTGTCCGCCTGGATCACGTGGATAAACTCGCACATATCTTTTGCCAGATTCCAGGAAACTCGAAGAGACCTCTGAACCAGGGAAGCGAAACCCATCTCCTGAAGTTTCCCCCTGGCTTCCGCATACCTCCTCCGACTCCACGTGGCCACATCCTCCTCGGCCCCCCTGGGGCAAGTGAACATTTTGAAAAGACAGCCCTTCGAAGGCGTGCATACGCTGAATAGAATGATTGTCGAGTGTCATACGCTCGATGCCGTACATAGCAATACCCTGAACCTTCTCCTGGTACCTCCAGAATTTACCCTAATACTCACAGCAGAACGCTTGGAATTGTTGGACATGCCATAGAAACTCTTGCGTGCCATGGACAGACGATGGTCCACATCAGGATGTGTAGGGGTATTGAACTCGGCGTGGATCTCGACACCGAGCACATTCATCGAGGAAGCTCTTCTGAAGCGCAGGACCTCAGATGTGGTTACTATGAGATCCTCCTCTGGTAAGATAATCCCATCAGCATTACAACGAGGTGCCAGGCCACATGTCATACAGAGCAGTGATGACGCCTTCCACGTCATGCCAAAAGAAGCGAGTGGTAATGTTAGATCGTGAATCATACTCCTGAGGTCAGCGGCCGAACCGGCTACGAGATAGACATTGTCAGCCCAGAGGAAGTGACTGATGAGGATCTCCTTACGGATGGACCCGTAGAGTCCCTCGACACGGTAGCCCAATCTATTTATGTCCCAAGATCTGAAGACCTCGGCCCACATCGCCACGACAATCAGGTTGAACACCAGGGGCCCCTCGGGACCCCCCGTACGTATGCACGTATCCCAATGGAGCCCAGGAAATTCCATCCCTTCCACGATCACAGTACCTATAGTACCACATAGCGGGGCCAAAAGAGCGTATTGAAGATATGGAGGTACATGTGCATGTTGTAAACCTCTTCTCACATTAGCTAGACTACAGTGATCGAACGCCTGTTTGATGTCCGCATTCACGAAGTACACACACTCATTCTTCCCCCACGTATCCCCATGTTGGGCCAATGTTTTTAGACTGCTAGTAATCTCCCAAGCCTTACGTGCCTCCTGGAACCCATAGATGCCCAAATTATGGAAGAACCCTGAACTCTGAACGAAGTTCTCAGTAAGGCTAACAACACAGGCCGAGTACCAGCGAGCAATCGCATTTGGCATTTCCAGGTATCGACCCTCGGACAACGCAGTAAGGCCAGGCACCGTAGGCATGAACGAAATCAGCACCTCCCTCCACCCGTCAGGGTAGTTCTGAGAGCACGTGAAGATACGATCAAATAGCAACTGAATGGAGCGAAGAGCAAACCAGGGGAGAGCACACGGTCGGGCCCTGTCGCCCGCAACGTCTTCAGGCGACTTCGCTCCCTGCAAAGAGTAGCCATGCTGATGTACTCCGTACGTCGACCGTCCTTGAAATTGGGCACAGCCTCCTTCCTCAACTCCTCCAACATCTTGATGCTCTCCTCCCTCACCTCCTCCGACGAATACTTTGCAGTAGAATAGTCCTGAATCTCCCGCCTCCACTCCTCCCTGTCCTCCGTCACCATCCCGTCTATGACGAGGTGCTTGATGCGGTGGCGAACCTTGCGCCTCGAAATGGGACTGTCCCACTCGGCGAGTGCGCGTCGGTAGGCCCTGCGATAACGATTGCACACCACTCTGAGCTCTCTGCGCTCCTCCTCCGACAAGGGTGGCACAGCACGGCGTAGCCTCTCAAGACCACGCTGCAGCTCAGGCGGACGAACGGGCGGCAAACCTCGGCCCAACTTAGCCGTCGTATAGTTCACGTTCTCTGCATTCGTGAAAGCGCTCAAGAACCTGTCAGATAGATCCCCAGGAGAACACGATACAGTGGCATCCCCAAGAAACCCATCGATACGTCTCCGAGCCATATCCTCATCCTCCCATGTAAGACATTTAAACCCAACCAGAGAACGTTCACGAGCGGCAACTCTAGTGAAGGAGCGATGGATCTCCACACCTGGTTTGGAGAAAGCACCCTGCACCAGAGCGTGATCACTCAACCTGGAACGATTCGTTGATCCCCCGTTGTGGAATATGCTTTTATCCAGGAAATCCGTAATTTCCCACTCCCTCGGAATCAGGATATAGTCCAGGACCTTTTTGGAGGTGCCCCATCTGGCTCCGCCTCTCCGAGCGGCTTCTGGTGGTGCGGTGTCGCCTCAGAAGCCCTTTGCCTCCCGCCCTCGTGTGCAGTGACCCAGGCTGAACTTCTTGCTGCAAAGCACCTACTCAAAGGTGTGGTGGCGGTCCTGCAGGCGCTTGGCCTGTTGCCCCCCTTCTGCGTTAGGCTGTGACTCGAGCGGGCCTGAACTCAGGCCTGTGGCTCTGCGCAAAGCAAAGCAAAGAAGTTTGACGGTTTGCCGCTGGCTCCCGGTTCCGTTATGCTGTGTTTTGTTTAATTCTGTGTGTCTGTGTGTGTGATCGCGACTGAGCCTCTGTGGGTGCATGCGTCTTTGTGTTGGCGTGTGTGTCAGTTTTTCTTTGCCATCCAGAGTGGGAGCTTCGCAAGTTAACCATCGGAATGAGAAGGAGAAGCAGGCGGGGAAGAAGAAGGAGAAGACAGACAGGAGGAAGCATAATAATGAATAGAGGCCAGGAACATAGATGCATAAAGAGAAGTTACTTTACATATGCTTGCTTGTGTGCAGAGTTCGGTTTGCTACTGAATACTTGCACTCGTGGTGATTCCCGCTCGGACGATCTCCTCCAAGCTCTGTCGCTCGCGCTTCGAAAAGGCGCCACTCTAAGCTGCAGCTCGCGTTGAGACATTGATTTTCATCTCTTTAGAAGAAACAACAGAGTCCGAATAGTTTTTTTGTACCAGCTCTCGTGACATACCGAGTTCGACCAAGATGCTTGAGACTAGCGCTTCTGATTTTCTTGCGATTGCTGTGCATAACAACTCTGTAGCTCATCTGCAGCTCGAGATAAGGTAAGAAAACGGCACCTGGCAAGATGACGCTCAAAAGCAGATCTCGCCGGAGTACTTTTTCACAGTAATATCCACCCGATCGAACTGATATCAAATTTGAGTTTGCTACGAAGTTACTTCCACCACGTGTTTTGACAGAAATATGAGAACTGGGAGCCGGCGGTAAACCGTCAACCTTGGCTACCTCCCGGAACTCGTAGAGCTTCCTTGCAGTATACATGAATGGCATGCGGCGGGATAATCCCGTATTCCGCGCGCGCGAGGTGTAGTTTCATCATGGAAGAGGACGTGAAGGAGCAGAGTGAGAGAGGAGGTGAAAGAGCTTGAATACCATATAGAAAACGATGATGATCTTTGAGAAAAAAAAACTAGCAGAGTGCGAATAGTTTTTAGTTCCAGCTCCAATAGGAGACCGGGTTGGGGCATCTGGATACTTGACACTAGCGCTCCTGATGATTTTCTTTCGATTGTTGAGTCGAACAGCTCTGTAGCTCATCCGCAGCTCGATTTAAGTTCAGAAATTATCATCATCTCCCAAACATTTGCAGAGTGCGAATAGTTTGTTGGGTCCCATCTGGTAGCAGACCGAATTCCGGCATCTAGATACTTTGAACTAGCGCTCTCGATGATTCCCTTGCGCTTGCTGTGCGGAGCAGCTCTGCAGCTCATCTGCAGCTCGAGTTAAAATGAGGAAGCTGTGCCGAACAGCTATGTAGCTCATCTGCAGCTCGAATTAAGAAACAACATCATCAGCTCTGCGAGAAATTAGGAGGAAGTGCGAATTGTTTTTTTGGCTTCAGCTCTGCTAGCAGACCGAGTTCGGACATCTAGATACTTGAAACTAGCGTTACTGATGATGCCCGTCCGATTGCGGTGCCGAACAGCTCTGTAGCTGATCTGCGGCCCGAGTGAAGTGAGGGAAGCTGACCGCACCTGCCAAGATGACACAAAACAGCCGATCCCTCCCACATGCTTTTTGACAGTAATATCTACCCGATCGACCTGAGATGGAAATGGCGGGCGCGAAAAATATTGGACCTCTAACGAATTTTTGAGTTTCGAGAAACTGATTGCGGTAAACCGTCAACCAGGTTACCGCCGAGACCCTCGTAGAGCTCTTAACACGCAAACAAGGTCTCAGATAACGAGGCGAGAGCATTTTCGAATGTCAGCAGAAAAACTCGCAAAATGTACTTTTCTGGTTCTATACGACGTCTGTTCCGCCAAGTGTTCCGATGGCAATACTGCAGCTACAGACCTGAAACTTTGACAGATAGACGCGGCAGAACCCACGACAGGTAAGAAAAATACCGGTTCTCAAAAATAAGTGTTAAATCTTTACAATATTCGCCGAACCGACCCAAAGTTCCCACATTGTCCGCCCGGGCCGGGTGGGCCAATTGGGAGCCGGCGGCAAACCGTCCACCAGGTACCGCCGGGACCGTTGTGGAGCTCTTAACACGCAAAATAGGCTGAGAATGCGACGAGAAAGCTTACTTCAAGATCAGTTGCAAACTCGAAATGCATTCTCTCGGTATTAGAGGAAATTGGTTACGCCAAGTACTTACAGTAATACTACAGCTACAGACGCAGGAATTCGGCAGCCTGGCGCGCCATAAGCCAATGCTGCTGCAGATGAGGCTAGATCTATGAAGCTCGCGTTTGCCTCAAGTTAAGTTTAGCTGTAGCTGCAGCACAGCTCTCAAAAATTAGGGGGAACCGTCGCCCGTCGGGATGCATTAGGGGGAACCGTCGGAATGGTTTTGTAGACTTAATTAGCTCAAACTCAAAGCGAGCTACGCAGCTGCAGAATCCTTGGGACCTATAGTAGGTTATGACGCGTCAGCCTGTCGACTTCTCAGGTCCGTAGCCGCGTTATTACGATGGAAACACTTGGCAGAACCAACTCCGCATTTATAAACAGAGAAAATAGATTTTGAGTGTTAAGCTGATATACCTCGCAGAGCTCTTCGGCATCGATGAGCTAGAGGAGTTCCAGCGCGGGATGGAGCTAGTTGGCCCGCCGGGCCCGGGCGGACACTGTAGGAACTTTGGATGGGTTGGGCGAACATTCTGAGAGATTTGACCGTTCGTTTTGAGAACCAATCTTTTTCGCAACTGTAGAGGGCAATGTCGCGTCTGCCAGTACCTCGTAGAGCTCTTCGGCATCGATGAGCTAGAGGAATTCCGGCGTGGTGGAGCTAGTTGGCCCACCCGGCCCGGGCGTGCAATGTGACGACCTGGGGTTGGATTTTGAAAGATTGGGAGATATTTGAAAGTTCGTTTTGGGGGCCAGTGTTTTCCTCACGCGTAGGGTTATGCCGCGTTTGCCTGTCAAATTCTAAGGTCCGTAGCTGTAGTTTTATTCTCAGAAGACGTGGGGGAGACGTCGGCCGTCGGGATGTATTTTTCGGAATGATAATGGTCTCGTGAACTGAACTCCAGCAGAAAGAATGCGACGCAACTCCTGTATTTTCTGCAGATGTAGTAGGTTCTGGCGCGTCTCCTCGTAAAAGTCTCAGGTCTGCAGGTATCATCTTACTATAAAACACTTGGCGGAAACAACTGCGTGTGACACTGAGAACATTGAATTTTCGAGTTAAGCTGCTATCGAAGTGAGCTTCCTTCTGAGCACTATTTCGCGTTTTACGAGCTCCACGAGGGCCCCGGCGGTAACCTGGTTGACGGTTTACCGCAGGTTCCCAATAACATTCTTAGGTCCGTAGGTGCAGTATCACTGTTTAAACGCTTGCCTACTTCGGAGAAAAAACAGAAAAAACATGTATTTTCGAATTAAGCTGATGCTGAAATCAACATTCTTCTTGTGTTCCGAGCAGCGCCGCGCGCGCAAAGAGGAGGTGGAAGAGGCTGAGAAAGAACGAGGGGGAGAAGAAGGGGCAGGAGAAGGAGAAGCAGCAGGAGAACAAGCAAGAGAGGATGACGAGCAGGAGGAGGGGAAGGTGGAAGGGGATAGGATGATGATGATAATGATGATGATGAGGAGAAAGAGGAGTATGAGGAGGAAGAGGAGCAGGAGCAGGAGAAGGAGGAGGAGAAAAGAGGAGCAGGAGAAGCAGGAGGGGAGAGGAGGAAGAAGAGGAGGATGGGGAGGGAAGGAAGGAGAAAGGGCAGTGGAGGAGGGGCCGTGGGAGGAGGAGAAGGAAAAGGAGAAGGCGAAGCAGGGGGAGGAGCAAGAGCGTGCGCCCGCTTCTTATGAACATTCTTTTTTTTTCAGCATGTACCAGCAATGCTTCCAAACGGGCTTCGCGCGCGCAGGTCGACATCGTTCGAACGCCTGTGCGCGCGTGCTGGGGTGGCGCGATTCGTGTCAGCTGCGCGCGCATGCGCGGGCTAGCGGGGCCGCAGAGATGCACCAGCCAACGCCCAGCACTCATCGCAATCGCTCCCGCATGGGTTTTGCAGGCCAAGTTGCGGGTGTGTGGGTGGAGTGATTGCGCGGGCAGTGGAACTGACAACTTCAAGTTCGGTAAGTGAGATGCTCCACATGCATTCCACCACGTAGATTGCACCGCGTAGATTGCGTTGCAAAGTCTGCGCATGATCTATCAGAACACACTGTCTGGGGCCCGCGCTGGCAAACATTCCTGTTGTTTGGAAGTGCCGACGGGCCAGCTTCGGCAAAAGAGGTGGCCAAAAGAGGTAGCTCCGACGGCCGACTGAGTGTGTCGGCGCGATGTCGGCAGGATGACGCCACGAGGCCGCTATGGAGCTACATGGTCTGTCACCCCCCCCCGTCATCCGTCCGCTCCTTATCCTCCTCCGCAACCATTTATTTTCACTGGGTTTGAGTTTCGCCGCAGCGTTTCTCACTGAGCAACCGACGAGTCCACGCTGAGAGCAGTGTGCGACTTGAGTCAGAACCGTATCCAGTTGCATCGATAACTACTGCCGCAGGCAGGGTGGCGAAACCAGGGCGCCGAGGTAAAGCAATTGCAGCTTCTGCGAGCTCCGAGTGTCCCACTCGCAGTGCGTCAAGCACGGAGAGAACAGCCTGTGCAGAGAGTGCGTGGACGTCGCTGAGGAGTCGGGCCACGACCCGAAAGTGCCGGCAACGATGAAGTCGAAGGCGCCCGCAAAATGGAAGGAGAGAAAGGCGACCAAGGAGGAGTGGAAGACCGGCGCGCAGCAGGCTGAGGACGCGAGGGACTTCCCCGCGGAGGAAGTTTACGGGGAGACGGTCCAGGAGAGCTCCTTGACAGAGGAATGCACGTTCCAGCCTCTCGACGATTTCCAGGTTTAGCACAACTGCTTGCCAGTCCAGGAGAAGGTGATGTCGTTGCGCGTGCCGAACGCACGGGGCGAGGACTCCTTCGGCGCGGTGCTCTTGCAGGACCGGGTGAAGCCCCCGACGCTGACGGTGAAAACGACGATGTGGGCTCGTCAGGGGGACGCCCGTGACCACGAAGGCCAAGCGCCATTACAGAAGCCAAGCTGCCACCCTCTTCGAGAACATGTCAGCTGTTCGGTCGCGCGCGTTCGGCCAGTGGTTCGGGGGCAAGTGTCGGCCGAAATCCAAGAACATCAGCGCCTGCACCAGGGGTAGTATCAGCGCTCGCCAAGAAGAACTTCGCGAGGCGCCATGAGCGTGCGCCGCATGGTGCGCGACGGTGTCGCAGAGGGCATGTCTGGTTCGGATGGGGCCTCCAGCGATGCAGGGGGCGGGGCTGATGGCCCAGACCGCTCCCCCGCCGCAGCGCCGCCAGCGCCGCCAGCAATGGGTGGGGGCGCGGCGGCGGCGGCGTCGAGCCAGGTGCCAGCGGTGCCGGAGACGGCCAAAGCAGCGAAGGGCTCGACGGCAACGGCGGTGGACAGCGGGGGCCAAGACTCGGGGCCCTCAGCCCGAGCCAGGGTCTAGCCCGAGCGCGACGGGGCCGCGACCGAAGAGGGCCAGGTCGGGCTCGGTGGCTGCCCCCTCGGTCGCCGAGTCCTGCGCTGCGAGCGTGTTGGAGATCGAGGGCCACCTGGGGCCGCCCGAGTTCTGGCGCGAGGCCCTCGCCCCGTCGAAGGTGTTCGCGGGCGATCGCATGAAGAGGCAGCTGGGCTGAGCGAGGAACTGCGTCGAGCGCGTGGCGGGCCAGGGCGAGACCGCGAGGGCCAACCGCCGTGAGGAGCGCGTCGACGCCATCGAGCTCTGCAGGCAGCTGCTGATCGACCTTGCCTCCTGGAGGACGCCCTTCGCCAACCTCAAATCATCCTGGGGGCGCTAGTGAAGTCGAGTATCAAGAGCAAGCTCCTGGGAAATATATTGGGCTTGTCGATGTTAACATTCTGCGCGGACGAAGTGGGCGACTCCTGCATCGCTGATGTCGTGGGCACCGTGATGCCGTTCACGGGCGACCAGCCTGTGGTAGACGACGAGGAGATGGAGGAGGACAGCGTACCTGCGGTGGAGATGCCAGCGTCCGCTTACCAGGAGTTCGACCTCATGAAGGTCTCTAGGTCGACCAATGATGTTTCGATGCAGTCCAGAGAGGACTTGCAAGGGGTCCCGACCGAAGCGTGGACTCGCTGATGGTGCTCCGCGCCGTGTGCGCCCCCCGCGACAGCGCCGTCCAGGTTGATCTCGAGACCATCGGGGGGTGCTTCGCGCAGCAGAACAGGAAGTCCAAGGGGCTCTCGCGGACCTGGGCGCGCCCCTGAGGATGAGTGACCACTTGATGCCAGTCTGCGACAAGATGCAGAGAACCCCCCAGGACGCCAGGCATTGAATGCCGAAGATGTTCAAGCAGGCCCGCATGGCAGGAGGCTTCCAGAAGAACGCGCAATCCATCGCGCTGCCCAGCGATACCATCGCCGAGGCTTTCAACATCATCAAGTCCTGCCGCGCTCTTGAGGACGGGCTCTGGGCATGTGCTGGAGGTTGCTGGCAGCGGGCTAATCGGGGTGATGCTCGATGAGGTTCGACGGTGACGACGTGGCCAAGGGCGGGGGGGGGGCTGCGGCAAGGACGCGGTGGTCGCCGTGGAAGGTTGTTCAAGGGAGGCACCGAGCTTCATATCATGATCGAGGAGTTCGGCAATAATGCGACAGACGACATTCAGGCCGTGATCGATAGAGTTGGCGCGAAAGAGCTCATGGCGGGGCTCATGCATCAGTTGGCAGGTGGCGCAAATGACAGCACGGGGACTGTCGACGTCGAGTAACTGCGCGTCATCAGCGGGAAGTTCGTGCACGTCAACGAGAGCTCGATTGACGCCGCTGGCAAGGCTGCGATCCTTCTTCTGCGTGAACGTGTGGAACAACATCAAGGACGACGATGCCAGGGGCACGGGAGCGATTGCGGGCAAGATGATCGGCGTCGCTGACTTCACGGGCGACGGAATCAAGGCCATCCTCGATGCGCCCCGCGCGGCCTGCGAGGCGAAGTCCAGCCTTGCGGCCCACGTCGCGCTCTGCGGCGTCGGTGGGCTGTGGGGAACACGGTCAATAACTACATCACCCCCAGCACCGACGAGGCCATGATGACGACAGAGGAGCAGCTCGACAGCAAGGTGGAGCTCGCTAAGAAGTGTGTCAGGGGCGGTTCTGATGGAGAGTCGTCGCGGGGCCACCGTGTGCGACAAGAAGCCGGAGAGATACGAAGAGGAGATGGGGGCCATCAAAGAGCCTGGGAAGGCATATGATGAGTCCGCCAGCTGCTTCGCGAGGAAGCCGAATCCAGACGTCAAGGCGAAGGAGACGGAGGTGTGCAAGAGCCTGGCCCAGTCTAATATCGAAGGCCTCGTGTGTCTTCTCGTCAAGGCACGGTACACGAAATATGAGTACAATAAGAAGGCGCACACCATCAATTCCATGGCGGGCAAGACGGGTGCAACTTGGTCGACGATGCCGCAGGCTCTGATCGAGCGCGCCATGGGGGCCGCCAAGCCGCAGGAGTAAGAGCGCAGAAGTGCGCTGCTCAGTCGGTATGTGGTTGACACGCAAAGAAGAAGGCAACATAACATCAGACGTGGTCACAAGCTGGGGGCACAGGATAACAAGTAACGAGCCCTGCACATCAAACGTAGAACCATCATCACGTGTCTCATCTCATTCACATTCATCCTCATCGGCCTCATCGCCCTCATCGTCATCATCGCCCGCGCTATCATCGCCCTCGCCGTCTTTATCGTCATCTTTATCATCCTATTCTTCGTCTCCCTTGTTCTCATGCTCATCGTAGTCCTCTTAAGTCCCCCCCCGCTTCTTCAGTGTACTCGGCTCCCGTCTCGTTTCCATTATCATCGTCATCCTCGTCATCGGGGCGGGGGGGGGGGTCGTCGTTGTCGTCGTCGCGGGGTCGGGGGGGGGGCGATTCGGGCCCGCTGGGCGACGCGTTCGGCTTCGTGCCAGGACGGCCCGCTGCCCGCGGTTGGGGAGGTGCGGCATGTGGCAGGAGGTGGGGGGCGGAGGAGGAAGCAATGCGGGAAGGAGGAGGGGGATAACATGGGAAGACGACAGGAGGAGGGTAGGATGGATGAATGCGAGGGGGCTTGGATGTGGAGGGTGGGGGAGGGGGCTTGTGGCTGGTAGGCTTGCAGCGAGGGGGGCGAGGATGGGTGGGGCGAGGAGGAGGAGGCGAGCGAGGGGGATGAGGAGGCGAGGAGGAGGAGGGAAGGACGTGGGCGGGGGGTACGACGGGGAAGGAGGAAGAAGAGGGAATAATATGAGGAAGAGAAGAAGGGGGAGGAGGAATGCGACGACGACCAGGGCGATCAGTCTGGCGGCGAGGATGGGCATGGCGACAACCATGGCGCCGGCGACCATGGCGAATGCGATGGCGGTGAGGACGGGGAGCAGGAGCTGGGCGGGGAGGGAGGGGGAGTCCCCCCCGGGCCCCCCCCCCCCCCCCCCCCCCCCCCCCCCCGTCGTCGTCCGTCAATTTATTATCGCCTCCCCCTCTGTCTCTCGTGTGCGTTGCCGTTTGGGTTTGCAGAAACGCCGTATTGCCGCGAACGGCTCGGGCGCAGTTGCCCGTCGCCCGTCCTGGTGCCCGCGCAACGCCTGTTGTATTGTCGACCCGTTTAATTCGTAGCGGGTCGTCTGCGTCAGTGGCGCAAAATGCGCGGGACGTATTCTCATGTTGGTATCGCGCCGAGCGCGCTGGTGCAATGCTGCAGGCGTTGCGCGGACATGCGAGCGCCTTGCGACCGCGCCCGCGCACGTAATCGTAATGAGATGAACGAGCAAAGCGGGGAGGGAAACAATGCAGAATGACAAATAGAAAAGGGCCAGGGAAGCAAAATCAAGGTCGCAAAAATCGTCTGCGGATGCCTTGCGGGGTCTCTGCGGGGTCTCCGCGGGGACTTTCGGGAAAGCCTGCAGATCGCGGAGAGGGCGCGTGCCGCCCGTGACTTGGTCATACTTCCACCAGTCCACGCCGACGGGATTCCTGTCGGAACTGCTCTCGTGCTTGCCTCTTCACCTCGTGGCGCCTTTTGCTCTTGGCCTCTTCTGCCCGCTGGCGCGCTCGGCTGTCGCGACGCGCTTCCGCCGCCAAATTCAAATCTTGCCGCCGAGCGCAAGCGGCAGCATTGATCGCTTCCTCGGCCCAATCTGACGACAGCTCCTCTTCGATCTTTACCTCCTCCGTTGCCGATGGCGCAAGGTGTTCGGCGCATGCGTCCCAGGCATATCTGGCCTCCTGCCTGCAGAAGTAACTGCTGGCGAGAGATTTCCTTGTCCGACAGCGCGGGCACTTCCGCCGCCGCCTCGCCAATTCATCTGCGACCGCCTTGCTGGCCGCCGCTCGCTTCTCGGCCCGGAGTTCGTGCTGGAAGCCCCTGTTCGCGAGGGAGAGCCACGCCGCGCGCGACTTCAGTTCGCGCGGCAGTTCGTCTTCAGCGAGTGTGGGCCAATCGTGGCGCGTTGCCGGGATCTCCTAGGCCTTCGTGATTCGTCGTTCGCGCTCTGGTGCCGGGCGCTCCCGTTCTGCTTGGATCGCCGGGAAAGCGGCCCCCTCGCCCGGTGGAGCGCGGCTCTGGCGAATCAGTGGGGGCGGAGAAGCAAGCGTCGTTGCTCGCGCGGCCTGCGCCTCTGTAGCTGTGGGCACCAGCGCCACTTGCTCTTCGATGTTGCTTTTCGCGATGACCGAAACGTTTGCGCCGTCTACGCTTGCAGCTGGGGGGCGCCGCTCGATCGTCTCTGCTGCCTCCGCGCGGCCCGGCCCCGCAGCTGGAAAAGGCACTGCGTCTGGAGAATCACGTGCGCTGAACGGCCCCGCGCCCAGGCCTCCCGAGTCCAATGACTCTTCCGCACAGGCCTCGTTCCTTGCTTGCGGCGCAGCACGTGAGCTGACCTTCGACAGCTCTTCCAGAAATTTTGTTGTTTTAGTTTTATTCGTTGCCTGTGCTGCACCTTCGTTGGCCTCCGTCTTCTGTTGCAGCGCGTCCGCGCTCGGCTTCGTGTCTGACGGCGAGATGGGTCGCTTGCTGGATGGGTGGTTCTGTAGCCGAAGAAATGGCAGGGCTCGTCGTGCAGGCTGCAGATGAAGCAGATGAATCGGCGTTGTGTGTCTCCACGGTGGGTGGGGCCTTCTTCAATGCTTCTTGAGCTGCGGTCTCTTCGTGGTGAGTAATATTTTCCGTTTGACTCTGCAATGATTTAAATGAGCTGCGCAGCCGCGCTCCGGGCTTGCTGGGCGGTGCTCGTGCCCTTCGGCATTCGCCCTGACTTGTCTCTTGCCCACGATCTTCTCCTTCTTCGTGACGTCCTTGATCTGTGTAACTCCAACGTCTGTAACTGATTTGATTTACACGCAGCCTCGGTCAGCCTCCTGCTGGATTCTCCGCTTGCCTTGCTGGACTTCGGCGTGGACTATTGCCATGCTGGCTCGGCTTACATCGTTGAGCAGCCTGGGCTCAATGCACCGTCCTAACTGCTCAGCGCAACGAACTCGGCTTTTATCTGCCGCGGTCTTGCCCATGGCTTGGCCGGGGGAGATGCTTTCGAGAAGGGCTCGATATGACTTCTTTGATGTGAGCCATCGTCGCTACACGAAGAGGAACTTGTCTGACTTCGCATCGTCTGCGACGCCAGCTGGATGTACCCGGCCACCTCTGGCCCTCTTCTGGCCCCAACTTCGGCCCCACCTCCGGCGGACTCCCGCCCCCCCCACTCCCGTGTCTTACATCTCTGGACCCAACTCTCAGATCCGGCTGATTTCCGTCCCTCCACCTGCGGAGCCGTCGCGCCCTCTGGTCCCAACTCAACCTTTCTTGTTCCGCTTCTCTGCAGAGAGGCCCCAACTCTCCCGGCCCCAACTCTGGGGCCATGGCCCCGACTCTCCCTACCCCAACAGTCCCATCCCGCCTCCTGGTCCCGACTCTCTTGCCCCGACTCTCTGGCGCCAGCTCCTGGCTCCGACGCCCCACCTCTCTGGTCACAACTCGCCTGCCGCAGTTCCAGTCCCAACTCTCCAGTCCTAACTTTCTTGTCCCATCTCCAGCTCCTGGCCCCAGCTCTCCCAGATCTCTGTTCCCAACTCTCCCGCCCAAAGTCTCCGGTCTCCGGCCCCCACTTTCCAGCCTCGCTGTCTTGTCCCATCTCTGGCGGACTCCCGCCCCGCCTCCGGCGGCCCCCGTCGCGCCCTCCGGTCCCGCTTCCACCTCTCTGGCTCCTGGTCCCTACTCTCCAGCCCCACTCCATGGTCCAGCTCAACGGTCCCGACTCTCTGGTCCCAACTCTCTCGGGCCCCAACTCGCCGGTCCGAGCTCTGCGGCCCCCTGTGGCAAGCGCCCCGCGCCCCTCCGGCCCCGACTCTCTGGCCCCAGCTCTCTGGTCACAATTTTTTGGCCTCGACTCTCTGTTGCGAGCACTTCGGTCCCAATTCTCTGGTCGTGACCCTGTTTGGTCCCAACTCTCCCGTCCGAACTGACTGGCCCCGCCTCCAACGGGCTTCCCGCGCGCCCCTGGGCCCCGACCCTCTGGTCCCAGCTCCTGGCTTGATCTCTGCGGCCCCAACTCTCTCGTCTCATCGTCGGCAGGGTCCCGTCGCGCCCTCGGTCCCAACTCCCGGTCCGAACTCTCCGATCGCAGCTCCTGGCCCCGACTCTCCCAACTCTCTGGTCCCAGCTCTTCGGCCCCAATTCTCTAGCCGCACCTCCGGCAGGCTCCCCGAGCACCCCCTGTCCCCACGCTCTGATCGTGTGTTTGGGTTTGTTCATGATGGTCAAGGAGAAATAAAACGCATGGAGCCGACCAGCGGAGGGGCCATGCTGGGGTGCGCTGAGGCCCAGCGCGCCGCGCGGAACATCTCGCGGGGTCCAGCGCGACGCCCAGGTGCCAGAGCCTGAGGCGACCGGAAATGCAGAACTGAGCGGAGCATGCATGTAAAACCAACCTATCGGTCCAGTCTGGATGCACAGCTGAGCGGAGCATGCATGTGAAGCCGGAAGTTCTCTCAGTCTGGGCATGTGAACTCCCTGCCAACTACGGGTCAACCCAAGCGCATGATGGCCTCGTGGTCTCGGGGGTTGGGCGGGAGGCACCGGGAGTGGCCTGAGAGCCGCGGCCTTTGGGGGGCTTCTGTGGTCCAGGACGGTGGGCGTTCCCAGCATTGCGTCCAGTCGCTCGCATTCGCCCCTCCCTTCTGAATTCTGATGCCTCTCTCGCTGCGGGGCGATTATTCAGAACGCACGATCAAACTTGCACTCAACTACGATGTTTCTCGCGCGCGCGGATGCGCACGCTATGGCAAATTCTCGATCCCTGCCCCTCCCGCGCGCGTGGCAGGAGACTCGGCTGCGTGGCACGCGCAAGCGTTGCCAAATAAATTTACGCGGGCTGTCTGCATTGACATTGGCAAGCCCACTCAAGTGCGCGGAGGATTCGCTGCCGTGTGGTGCGCACTCTGGAGCTGGGCGCACGTCCCAAACCGCAATTTGCTTTGACTGCGATGCATTTGCCGATGGGGGCCTGCCGAGCCAGGCTGAGGACCCGCTCCGCGCGCTATATGCGCGGTCTCTCTCCGAGGCGCTGGCGCTGGGGCCAAGCAGGAAACGTGATCAGGATCTGCCTCTAATGGCGAAGCGCAGACATCGTGTGATCCACGAGCTCTCAGCGCCACGCTTGAGGCATCGCTGTAGCTCGCTTGGCTCGCCCACCCCGCTTTCTTTTGCCAGTGTTATAGTATCCGGATTTTTCGTGCAAGTCTCTGCGAACTTCTTTCCTCGACCGCGCGTGGCGCAGACGAGGCAGCCGCTGACTACTTCAACTTTGCTATCGCAGAGGCGGACGATCTCTCCAGGGTGCTCTTTTCGGAGCTCGCAGCGACCGTGCGCTCCACGACGGGTCCGCAGGTGACATTCTTGTTCGCATTCTCGCAAGCCGCGTCGCACTGCAAGATTTTCGCGTCTCCGAACACAGGCAAGGCCTTGTTGCAATCTCGACGGCGGCAAGGAGTGCTTCGGCCCACAGCTTCTGAAACTCCCCCAGTTTTAAGGAGGCACGTGGGCCTCCATGCAGTAGAGCATCGTCTGCGCCGGCCTGTTGTGTTCTGCCGCCTCGGGGGCATGCGGGCTCTGCGTCAGACCTTAGTTTGTTTCGACCTTGGCATGTTGCGGTAAAGCTCAAGGCATCTAGACTCTTGCGTTTTTCCTTTCAACTTCTTGCCGAAAAGCTCCTTGAAATTCTTTGCTGGGTCTGGGGGGCTCGTCTCATTCCCCAGCTGCTGCTCCGGCCATTCCAGCTTGATGTCGTCAGCCGTCTGAAGGTCCGCTACGTGGCATGTGGCGGGGTGGTGGCTGGGATGCACCTCGAACAGCGCGCGAAGCAGGCTGACGCCTTCCAACTGAAGGCATTGCTCGCGCCGTACGTCGCCGCAGCTGCGGACCTTCCTCGCCTCCTTGTAGCAACACTTGCAGCTAGCTGCTGGCCGGGATGGTGTCGCAATATGAGGTTTGGAGGATTACAGGCAACGTCGGGAGAGTTTCTGCGAGTGGCTGATCAGGTTCGTGGTCGCATCGGCATGGGCTGCCAGATCGGTCCAAGCATGCGCGTGCAGACATTGCTGGCCCGTCACGACGCCGCAGTCGCAGCGACAAGTTCGCACATCTGCTAGACATTCGTTGCAATGCTTGCCTCCGCAGTTGCAAGGCTGCTTGCTGCAGAAGACGCATTCCCCTTCGACTGTCGACCCATGAGTGCAGATTGCTGAGTTCGTGGTGCGCGCGCAGGACTGGCGCTGATCCTGCCTGGTCATGGCTGTGATGGCGCACGGCCTGCGCCAAGCGGCCTCTCAGCTACCGCATTTGGTGAGGCCTTGCCTGTGTGCGTCAGAGCCCACCTTGCCGCGTGCCCCTGAGGAAGAGGCGCCTGCTGCGCGAGCGCTGCCTCGGTGAGAAGCCAGTGAGCCAGGTCGGGCGAGCAGCCCAGAGCGCAGCGCTTCAAACACATGCGGCAAATCTCCTACCTCGCCGCGTTGGACGAGTATGGCTGCAGTGGGCATGATCGAGAACCTCGGAGCAGTTTTCATCGTCAACCGCCGCATGCACTCCCTCCTTGGTGGCCAGGGCATCGCCCCATCCATGGCGGCCTTGCGAGAGTTGTGTGAAGTGGCGCACCCGTTCGACTTCCGCAACATCGGGCAGCTTGCGCATGTCTGTGGCTAACTTGAAAAACTAGATCTGGTATTCCAGAACCCCGACAACGACGCAGTCTGTGCATGAAGCGCTTCCTGAGGGCGCTGGCGAGGGCTCGACCCGGACTGTAGGGCAAATGAAGAGCGTGGAAAGACCTGGCGAAGAACTCTGGAAGCATGAAGAGAGCCCGAAGGACCTTCTGGAGAGCTTCCGACACGCGCATTGGGAAATCCTTAGAAAAGGCCCGCGGGAACACGCTGCGAGCACATGCAACTCGAGCCGAGGCTCTATGCCCGCCGCCACAACGAGCACCGGAGCTACCCTGCGGCCCCGGCTTCGTGATCTGGGAAAAGCATGCCTGGAGAGCATGCCTAGTGGGAGACGCCTGCCAGGGCGCTGGAAGGCGTGCCTGGGAAGCTTGCAGGCTCTTGGCGCAAGTTTCCAAGGAGCTTCGGGAGATCTTCGAAGGACCTGCTGGGGAGCTTCGAGGCAAGACATCGGTTATCGGGACATGCTGCGGGCTCGAGCGACTCGCTCCGGGGATATCTGACCGTGGGCCTCGGAGAGGAGCTGGCGTAGCCCTGCCTGCCGGCTTCTAATCTGGAGCCCTCTAAGCTCTCCAAGGAGCTATCCGGATCAATCTTCGAGGCTGCCTTCTGGCTCCGGCTCCTTAAGCTGAAATTCTCTCGGCTCTCTGCGAGCTATCCGGGAACTTGCGACTCGCTCAGGACAACGATCTGCTCAGATGGCAGTTTAACGAACTGCTCAGAGGCCTTCAGGGTCGCTGGAAAGTCCCCCATCGCAAGCTTACAAGCGTGGAACAGGTGTTTACAGTTCTGGGTGACACGAGGGCTCGCCTGCCGTGTTTTGCGAGCCCGAACCGGACAGCGCTCCCACCCCCAGCGCAGCCCCTGTGGTGTCGAGGGAGTGCCGTGCCTGCCGCGCTTTGCGAGCCCGACACGAATAGCGCCCCCCCCCACCACCACCCCACCAGCTTACCCCCCATGGTGTCGAGGATGGACCACGCCTGCCACGCTTTGCGAGCCCGAAACAGAGTGCGCTCCCACCCGCACCGCGCCCTCTGTGGTGTCGAGGAAGTGCCGCGCCTGCCACGCTGTGCGAGCCCGAAACGGAGAGCGCCCCCACCCCTAGCGCGCCCCCTATGATGTCGAGGAAGTGCAGCGCCTGCCACGCTTTGCGAGCCTGAAGCGAAAAGCGCCTCCACCCCCAGCTCCCCCCGTGTGGCGTCGAGGGTGTGCCGCGCCTGCCACGCCGTGCGAGCCCGAGGCGGAGAACGCTCCCACCCGCGGCGCCCCCCCTGTGGTGTCGAGGAAAGGCCACGCCTGCCACGCTGTGCGAGCCCGAAACGGATAGCGCTCCCACCGCCAGCGCATCCCTTGTGGTGTCGAGGAAATGCCACGCCTGCCATTCCTTTGCGAGCGCGACGCGGATAGTGCTCCCACCCACAGCGCGCCCCCTGTAGTGTCGAGAAATGCCACCCCTGCCACGCTCTCAGACCCTGGCACGCACAGAGGCCACACTGAGAGACCACCCCCTGCGCAGCCCCTCTGGCGTCGAGGAAGTATCGCGCCTGCCACGCTTAACGAACCCGCAACGGCTGGGAGACCACCCTCGTTAAACCCCCTTTGGTGCTCATGTGTTGTGTGGTGGGCGTGTCATGTGTATGGTGCGTGTGCGGCTGTAGGTGGACGTGTGTCTCATGTGGGTGCCCAGCATGTGTCATGTGAGTGGTGCGTTTGAGGCTGTATCTGGCCGCGTGGCTCGTGTCGGTGCCCAGCATGTGGTGCACGCGCTTTGGGGGTAGGATGCAGAGAACACGCCAGGTGTGCACTATCGTTGTATGGTGTGTGTCTGTGTTTACGATTTGCGTGCATGCGTGCGGCTGTAAGTAGCTGGGACGTGCCGTGCATGTGTCGCTCGTGGGTGAGCGGGGCAGGAGGACGAAGAGGAGGACGGGAGGAGGGCGAGTGTGTGAGACGCGGGTGCGGCGCGGGTGGACAGAAAACCCAAACCCAGCGAAACATGCGGGGAAAAATGAGAGCGTGCTGTCTCACAGCACGGGTCCCCCTATCTGTACTACGTGTTTGTTTATATTCCATACAGCTACTCCCGTACATTCCACGCCATCACACGTTTCGCGGCCCCACCAACGACTCCACCGAAGGCCCCAATGGCATGGTTCGCATGCCGCTTCTCCGCCGTTGTGGCACATCTCTCAGACGATTCGTGGCCCCATATGGAGCTCCATCAAACGGTTCCAGTTGCACGGTTCGCATGCCGCCCCTCTTGGCACACCTCTAAACATTCGTGACCCCATAGGGAGCCTCGCCGACGGACCCAGCGGAATGGTTCGCACGCCGCCTCCGTCCAATCTGGCACACCCCTCGCACGCTTCGCGGCCCACATGGACCTCCACCGAACGCCCCACTAGCATGCTTCGCATGCCGCCCACCCTAATTTGCAATTTGGCACCGTTCACACGTTCACTGGCCCCATAGGGAGCTCCACCGGGGGCCCGAATTGCATGTCGCCCCCTCCACTTTGGCACACCTCGCAGAAGATTCGTAGTCCCATAGGGCGTTCCATTGAAGGCCCCAGCGGCAGCGCCCGCATGGCGGCCCCGCCCCATTTCGGCGCATCCTTCGCGCGCTTCGTGCCCATAGGGAACTCTGCCGAAAGCAGTTTTCACAGCGGCGTTATGCGTTATTCACAACTGCGTATGGCTGGGTCCTTCGCCCGGATAATTTATGTGCGCCCCCTTTGTTTGCGAAAAGGCGAAGTGTCAACGCGCGGGGGCGGGCGTCGCGCTGATGTCTGCTCTGTGCGACGGGTTATCGTGCAAAGTGCAGCGCCGCCCCCTTCGTTCCCTTGCCCCTCGCGGACCTGCTGGCCCCCCCCATTCTGTTTAGCCCCTCCTCCCCGAGGCCGCCGCCTCCCTCGCTTTGTTCCAGGCCAATTTTTTCAGGTCTTGGGACCAGGAGGTTTTGGCAGATTGTCGCAGATCCACAGGTGGTTCGCGCAGGGGCGTCGGGGTGGGAATGCAGGGCCCGTGCGATGTGTTCTCGATCTCTATTGGTTGTCGGCCCATCCCGCCACCGCGCTTGGGTTGTAAGTCGGAGGTTCTTTGCTTTTTGGCGCGCGCCGCCTGGCTTCCTGGCAGTCGGCCGAGACGGTGAACACTAAACGGAAAAGGGTGGTGTCGGGTGCCTGTTTTCCGAATGTTGCTCGTGTGGGTTGGACTGCCCGTCCTGGCGCGTAGATAGTTTTGCTCCCGTTGTCGGCTGGTGGGTCGTCCTTGTCGTTTTTCTGACGTCAGTGTTGTCGCTAGTGCTGTTCCTTCTCACGTCTTTGCTCTTGACTGGGCGTGCCAGGGGTTCGCGTTCGCATGCACGTCGGCCTGGTGCGCTGCGGCGTCGTGGCCTCAGTGGCGTTGGCAGGCAATCGCAGCGCGGACGCAAAACGCAAAACCAGGACGGGCATTCAACCGGTCTGATATTATGTTCGCGACCAGGTGCGGGGGCAGTCCGCGGCGAATGCCTGAGGGTCCAAACGATGAGCGCGAAACGGCAGGCAAGTTGTGGACCGTTGTGTTGGTGTCTTTCTCTGGTCCAGAGTGGGAGTGCCGCAGTAGTTGTTCTGTTCGTGAATTTGCTGCCCTGTGATGCTGTCATGGGTTTGGGTGATCGGCGATGCGACCAGTCGAAGTGCACACAGTGTCCTTACAGTCGAAGCGTCTTACTGAGGAGGAGGAGGAGGAGGAGGAGGAGGAGGAGGAGGAGGAGGAGGAAGAGGAGGAGGCTTTGAGTCTGTTTCGCAATTTGTTCCTGCATTCTTTCATCGAGGCGGGTGTCCCAGGGGCCTCTGCAGGTCCCCAGAGGGCCACGGAAGCTTCTTGATGCTGCCGTTCACCGCTGAAGGCCGTCTTGGCACCCTCGTGGGGCCCTCCCCCTCCTCGTCCTCCTCCGCCTCCTCCTCCTTCCCTTCTGCCTTCCCCCTCCTTCCCCTTACTCGCTTTTATCTCATTCCCCTTCCTCCTCCTCCTCCCTCCCTTTTCCCCTTTTCGTTTTCGTCCTTCTTTATCCCTGCTCCTTCCTGTATGCCCTGTCTTCGTCGTCGTCGTCCTGTATGCCCTGTCTGCCCTGTCGTCGTCGTCGTCGTCGTCGCGGCCTTCGTCGTCGCGGCTTTCGTCGTCGTCGTCATCGTCGTCGCGGCCGTCGTCGTCGCGGCTTTCGTCGTCGTCGTCGTCGTCGTCGTCGTCGTCGTCGTTGTTTTCGTCGTCATGTTCATCGTCGGCGTCGTCTTGGTTGTTGCCCCCCGCGTCGTCGTCCTGTTCTCCTCGTTATCGTTCTTCCCGTTCGTCTCTCTGCCCCCCGGCCGTTTTCTCGCCCGTCCTACACCCTGCACAGCACTGCTTTTTTGCTTGCAGGTTTATCAGCCCCACCTCTGTCTCCTTTCCACGTTTTATTTAATCGCTTCGCTTATTCCGCCGGCCCATATTGCCTCGCCGCTGTCGTTTGTCGGGGTGTTGTGTTTTCAATGCGGTGCGGTTGGGCGGCTGCCATTTTTCGGAGGCGGTGGTTGGCGGGTCATCTTTCCACGGTTGATTTTTTCTTTGCCAAGTCTCGGCGCTTATCGTCTCCCCATCAGTCCATCAGGAGCCATGCCTAGGGGTGCTGTCTCGATCAGGTACGTGTTGCAGCAAGGATTGGAACGAAGAGGTGGGGCAGTTTTTTTCTGCTGTTGTGCCCCGTTGGTCCCGCTAACCCCGTAACATCCTTGTTTGGGGAACTCCGGTAGCATGATCTTCCTCTCCCCTGCCTCTCTCTTTTGTTTTTCCCCTTGCTCCCTCTCTCCTTTCCTTCCCTTCAGCCCGCTTCGTGTCTCGCTTTGGCGCGTTTTGCTTTGGGTTGTTGTGCGTTGGCGTGGGTGTCTCGTGCGATCCCGTGGTCGAGGCAACGAGCGCGAAGCGGCCGGCTGCCTGTCCGTCCATCAGGAGGAGAAAAACACACAGACACAATTAATCGTCGATTCCCCAGAAAATATGGGAAAATATGGGAAGTGGGGGGGAAGACAAAAACCCCCAAAATATGAGGAAATATGGGGAATCTTTTCATTTGTGTGTATTTATTTGTGTGTCCTGGGGCCCCTTCATGTCTGTCCGTGGACCGTCGTTCTTGCAGTCAGGGGGAGTCGTCCAGGAGCGAGCCTTCGAACGACGAGGTCGGGGCAGCTGTGAGACCGAAAGTCGGTTTCACTCTGGGCAGGCCCAGGAGTCACCCTAGGCGCCTCTGCGCGGACCTTTCGATGCGCAGCTTCTTGGGGTAGTCCCGGGGCTCTTTGGAAGCCTCTGGATTTTTTTGGGCCCCTATTTGGGCCCTCGGAGGCCATCGATGACAGAAGGTGGGGATCAATTCTTGGCGCTTCGCGGATCCTCAGCAGCCCATCCAGCAAAGATGCCCAGGCGAGTTGTACTGATCAGGTGTGTGTGTGTGTGTGTGTGTGAGCACGCAGGGGGGGGGGGTATACGTGAAAGCGAAGGTCAGGATCACCCTGGGCAGGTCCAGGAGTTAACCGTGATTTAGCGATTTCGCGGCACTTTCCATACGGGGGCGTCTTGGCAGCTCGTTCGGGCTATACAGGGGGCCGCGTTGATGCAGCTTTGGAGGCCTTTGGGGACCTCTTGGGGCCCTTCTTGGGGCCTTCTTGGGTGCCTTGGGAGCGTCCTCGGGGTGATCTTGGAGGGTATCGATAAAAGAAGGGGGTGACAGCAAGTGCGCTTCCCAGCCAGATCCTGTATGCTCGCTCCTCGAGGCCTTGCTGGGGCGCCCTTGGAGCCTTCGTGGACTTCTCTTGGGCCCTCTTGAGCCATCTTGGTTGGAGCCGTCGTTTCTGCTGTTGCTAGAAGTGCCCCTGAGCCGCCCCCAGGATTCGCGGGGTAGCCCAAGCGGCTTCCAAAGCACCCCTCCCGAGGCCCAGAGGGCCCCAGGGGCTCCAAAATGGAGCGAAAAGCTGGGGGCACCTTCGGCCAGGGGTACTTCTAGCACACCCGATCGTTAGGCCTCGGAAGGCCGTCGGGGGCGAAAAGACGACAAGCTGGCAGCTTGCCGGGCGCCTACCCCTGAGCCCTGGGCACGCGGGCGGACTCGCTGGCGGCGTGCCCGGCGGCGAGGGGGGGGCAAGTACAAGCGCACATCGTCCTTGCTCAGGTTTTGGTAGGGTTTTTCTGGCTTTTGAGGAGAGTCCCAGAGGAGCTCCGTGGCCACGAGGCACGTTGTGGATCGGCCTTGGAGTCTCTTGGAGCACGTTGGAAGCAGTCTTGAGCCATCTGGGCGAATCTTGAGCAATCGGTGTGGATCTTGGGCAATCTTGGGTGGTCATAGTGAGATCCCTGAGGCCCTTTTCGAGCCATCTTGGACCGTCGTGGCCGCTCTGGCTACCTCGCTGCCCCTCCCCCCCCGCCCAGACCCACGGGGCAGGGGGCAGTGGGGGCCGTCCTGGAGCTCTCTTGGGGCCCTCTTGGGTGCTCTTTTGGGCCTTCCTGGGGCCGCCTTGGGCTCTCCCTTTCTGCGCCCTCTTGGGGCCCTGCGGGCGCCGGTCCCCCTCCTCCCCCCTTTAGAGGGCAGCGCCCTTTGCCTGCGGTCTTCTATCGGGCGCCCCCATCGTCCAGGAGGGAGACATGGACAGACTCAAGTCGACGCTGATGCGCCGGAAAATGCGGGACGTATGGGGATTGGGTGGGGAGACACAAGTCCAGAACATACGGGCTATCTTTTTTTTTTTTTTGTGTGTGTGTGTGTGTGTGTGTGTGTGTGTGTGTGCGTGTGTGGTCGAGTAGGTGAGCTGCTTTCGAACGGTGCCCTGTCGTTCCGTTTCTCTGGCGCGCGGGCGGTGGGCCGTGAAAATGTTCTGGCTCGGATTTTTTCCGGGGCGGCAAGTGTGTTAGGAGCACTGTCGCCAGCCAGTGTTTCAGAAAACGGCTTTTGTTCCCAGTGTGGTGCGGAAAAAGGCCCCGGACAAAGATGGCGTGGCGCTGGTGGGTCTTGAGCAAGTGGGGCGCGCAAGGGGGCCTTCGACAGAGCAGGGGAGCGGGTGGGTTTGGCCGCGGAAAGGGCTAGTGACCTCCGCCGCCTGCGGCAACGAGGTCGAGTCCCTCAGCAGCAGCGTAGCCCCCCAGCTACGTGCCAGTGCCGGCGGTGCAGGCCGCGGCGCGGCGCGTGAGGCCCAACGTGGCCTCCTGCGAGGCGGGTGGGCTGGAGCTGCCGCGCCGGCCGGCTCTGTGCGCTGCTGGCCGCGGCCGCGGCGCAACATGTGAGTTCCTGTCGTTGCTCGTCGTGCGTTCCGTGGCGCTCTGTTTTTCACGCGGGTCCTGGTTCTGCTCCCAGGATCTTCGTGCCCGAGCTCGCTGTGGCACTTCGTTTGCAACCTTTTGTGTCTGAGCTCGCCCTGGGGCTCGCCGCGTTCTGAGCGCGCCGTGCTGGCCAGGGGATGTGTCTCGCACGTGCCGTGGCGCGACGCGAGAGGGTCCCGGTGTCCGGGTCCCTCGTGGTGTTGCTAACCTGGTTCCTCGTGCCTGGGCTCGCTGTCCGAGCTTACCGCGGAACGGAGAGCCAGGCGCGTCACGCTGGCCAGGGCGGGGCGGGCCGAGCGTACTGTCAAGTAGCTTTCGTGGCTCCCCCTGTTTCCGATCTCGACATGCCCGTGCGTTTTCTTGGGTCGTCGTGTCCACTCACGCCGTGGCGCTGCGCTCGGTGTCGCCGTGTCCACGAAGCTCGTGGGCCTGTGCTCCGAGCGCTCCGCGCGCGCTCGCTGTGCAGGCCGTCTAGCGCGCAGGGGGGCCGCGCCTGCAACATCTTGTCAGGGAGTTCAGGGCGCAGCCCGCGGACCGCGTCCTCGTCGAACTCTCTCTTCCGCTGCGCGTGGAGTTCTGCGTGTCCGAGCTCGCCGTTGGGCTGGTTTCCAAGCGTCGTGCGGGCCATGGTGCTGCTGGCCGTGCACGTTTGGCGCTACGCTCGACGCCCGCTGTGCCCGAGCTTACCGTTGCGCTGTTCACCGAGGTCGTCGGTGTCGAGCTCGCTGCAGCGCTTGGCTTGCTATTCGTCGCGGCTATGCTCGCCGTGTGGCCGCGCCCAGACAGGGTAGGTGACCAGCCACGACGTTCGTGGCCGTGTTCGCGGCGGGGCCGTCGTGGCTGTGCGTGCTCGGAGCATGTCGTGCCCAATTTCGCCGCCGTTCTTGGCTCACGGAGATCCGTGCGTCTAAACTGGCCACGCTCGCAGTGGTGTGCGCTCGGTGTTTTGGTGCGTCCTGGCTTGTCGTCGCGGCAGTTTCCGAACTCGCCGACACGCCCGGAGCTCAGGGCTGTGTTCGCGGTCGTGTTGCGCTCGTTTTTGCCAGTCTTTCTCAGGTCCACGTGGCGCTGGACCCTCCTGAAGGGTACCGGGGTACCGACGCGCACCGAGCTTCCCAGGCAGAAGGCGATTTGAGTGGGGAGCAGGTCCAGAAGGGCGACGCCCTCGAGCTGGGCAAAGTGCACGCGCTGCTTGGCAAGATCGCGGGGCGCGTGGGCGTACCCGAGACGAGACCGTTTGGGTAGTCGAGCCAACGGTGGTCGTCGCCTGGGCCCGCGAGGGCCCAGGCGAGGACCAGCCCACTGCCCAGCTACCGGGGGGACAGGAGCGCTTGGCCCAGAGAGTCGAGAAGGCCAATCGCTTGCTGATCGCGGTGCGCTCCGAGACCCCCGACTCACGACACCTACCTACCGCAAGGTACCCACGCAGGGGGCGAGCATGGCTGTCGAGGGCCGCGGCGTCCTTAAGAAGCCGTCCGAGGACGCCAAGCCGGCCGCCGCGAGAGAGAGAAAGAGAGAGAGAGAGAGAGAAAACAAAAAAAAGAGAAATGAGAGAGAGAGGGGGAAAGAGAGAGAGAGAGAGAGACAGAGAGAGACAGAGAGAGACAGAGAGAGAGAGAGACAGAGAGAGACAGAGAGAGACAGAGAGAGACAGAGAGAAAGAGAGAAAGAGAGAGAGAGAGAGAGAAAGAGAGAGAGAGAGAGAGAGAAAGAGAGAGAGACAGCCCAGAGAGGTGTCAGGAGCGCCCCTGCGCCTCCGGCCTGGCGCCAGGCTGTGGGGAACACGAAGTCCTGATCACGCGTCGGTACTCGGTACATCGTTTGCACTGTCCGCTTTGCTCCCCCGCTGCCGGCACCCAATGCCACGGCTTCAATGTAGCGCTCTCTCTCATTCCCTCGGCTGTCTGCGCGGTTCTACCCTCTACGCCGAACTTGGTGGCGAGCTCCTCGCTGATGTGCGTGGCCCGCGAGTTGGGGGAGACCAGCAATTCACCAGCTTGGCGTCCAGAACGTACGCGGCGCTGTGTCGTGCGACGCGTCCTCTTTTGGTCCACGGTCCGACACCAAATTCGGGCTGCGTGTTACACGCTTGAGGTGAGGCAAGCATGGATCAAGCACAAGAAAGGATGGAGAGGGAGTCGCTGGCACAGGGTATCCCCCCAGCGGGATCTGAGAAACCCCTGCGAGCAGCAACGAGACGTTCCTGGCGGATGGCTGGACCTGCGGGCTCTGGGTGACAGGGTGGGCGCGCCTCGCGCGAGATCCGAGGCGAGGGCCGCCAACCGTCCACCATTATCAGCTCGGCGTGCCTTCGAGGCACAGCGTGGTCCAGAAACGGCAGGCGGCGAGCGACAAGAAATCTGCCAAGTTCAAGGCCAGGGAGTTCGGGTAAGGCCCAGCCACCGACGGGGTCGACCGCGCGAGAGCCCAAGCGCGAGACCTTCGAGAGCGACCCAGGCCGCAGCGCAGGCTTGCACAAAGTGCGTGCCGTGCCTAGACGGCGCAGGGGGGTGCCGACTGGCTCGACGTGGTCCGCAAAAATGGGTCCCCAAGCGACGAGCGCCAAGTGCTGTCAGACCAGATCTCGGGGCGCCCAGCGCGACAGAGCGAGGGCAGAGAGAGGCGCCCAGCAGCAGCAGCAGCAGCAGCAGCAGCAGCAGCAGCAGCAGCAGCCGCCGCCGCCGCCGCCGCCGCCGTCGCCGCCGCAGCCGCCGCCGCCGCCGCAGCCGCAGCCGCAGCCGCAGCCGCAGCCGCAGCCGCAGCCGCCGCCGCAGCCGCCGCCGCGCCGCCGCCGCCGCCGCCGCCGCCCCGCCGCCCCGCCGCCGCAGCAGCAGCAGCAGCAGCCAGCAGCAGCAGCACAGCGCCAGCATCAGCGCAAACAGCAACAGCATTCCGCGGCGGCGGCGGCGCGGCGGCGGCGTCGGCGGGCGCGGCGGCGGCGCGGCGGCGACGGGCGGCGGGAGAACGGTGGCAGCGGCGGCGGCGGCGGCGGCGGCGGCAGCGCGGCGGCGGCGGCGGCGGCAGCGGTGGGCGGCGGCGGGCAGCGGCGCGGCAGCGGCAGCGGCAGCGCAGCGGCCCCCCAGCGGCAGCGGCAAACGGCAGCGGCAGCTGCAGCGGCAGCGGCAGCGGCAGCGGCAGCGGCAGTTGGCGGCGGCAGCGTAGCGCGGCAGCCGGCGGCGGCAGCGGCGGCGGTGAGGCCGGCGGCAAGCGGCGCGGCGGCGGCGGCGGCAGCGGCAGCAGCAGCGGCGGCGGCGGGCGGCAAGCGGGCGGCGGCGGCAGCGGCAGCGGCAGCGGGCAGCGGCAGCAGCGGCAGCAGCGGCGGCCGGCGCGGCGGCGGCGGCGGCGGCGGCGGCGGCGGCGGCTGCGGCTGCGGCGGCGGCGGCGGCGGCGGCGGCGGCAGCGGCAGCAGCGGCGGCAGCAGCAGCAGCAGTAGCAGCAGCAGCAGCAGCAGCAACCTCATGATTTTCATCAGTGTAATCACAAGCCCCCCCCTCCCTTGGGGGAGGGAGGGGTTTCAAAACCCCCTCCCCCCTCTCCTGCGGCGCTGGCGCCGGCGCTGGCGGCCGCCAGCAGCGCCGTCGGCGGGGACGCAGCGAC
Source organism: Prorocentrum cordatum (assembly GCA_963575745.1). Classification (NCBI taxonomy): domain Eukaryota; class Dinophyceae; order Prorocentrales; family Prorocentraceae; genus Prorocentrum; species Prorocentrum cordatum. Next base: position 73,795 of record CAUYUJ010022346.1, read on the forward strand.
GATGACCAGAGGCAGAAGGAGGGGGGGGTCCAACTTCCCCTCCACCCACTGCCAGGCGCGGGGGTTGGGGGGGGCGCCAGCGCTGGCGCTGGCGGCGGCCAGCGTTGGCGGCGGCCAGCAGCGCCGGACGAAAGTGGTGACAGTTGCGCAGATCGGAGCCCCCCAGGGCGCCGCGAAGTCTCGAGGTGGTCCGCGTGGGACGTCCCTCTGCTAGACCTCCCAGGAGCCAACGGAAGTGGCGACAGTTGCGCAGATCGGAGCCCCCCAGGGCGCCGCGAGTTCTCCCGCTGGGCCTCCCAGGAGCCGAGGAAAGTGGCGACAGTTGCGCAGATCGCAGCCCCCCAGGGCGCCGCGAGGTCTCGAGGTGGT
>CAUYUJ010022346.1:81763-94263 GCA_963575745.1 Prorocentrum cordatum
GCGGAGCACGGCGTAGCGTACCTGGACCTCGTTGCCATGGAGTGCCCGCGCCAGTGCCGCCATTGCTTTCTGTTTGTGGCCAGCCGCGAAAAGCTTCACGATTACGATTGCCCAGCGTTGATGTGGCAGCTGGAACAGGTGGTTTGCGCAGATGCTGCGGGTGCCCAGGTTCGCTGCGGACCCGGGCCGCAGCCGCCGGAGGCGTGGCAGGCTTGCGCAGATGGGTTTGGGCAGACGGTGCAGAGGGTTGGGTTGTTGAAAGGATTACAGGGTGGGGCGTCGCGACCGAGCGCAAAACGGGGGAGCGCGTCCCAAAAGTATTCGCCGTGTGTCTCTTTTTCGGGGAGCACAGCTCGCGCTGCCGCGGGGCGGTGAGAGGGTTGGGCTCCCCCTTGCGCCTGTGCTCTGGGCCGGGGGCGCGGGGCCGCGAGGCCCTTCGGGCACGGTGCCAGCCAGGCAAGAAATTCGTCATCTACCTGGGGAAAACCCAGACCCAGCGCACGGGGGAGGGCAAGGGCCAGGGGTAGGGGAAGGGCGAATGAGCCGCGGAAGCACCCGCCGTAAGCGTAGGGCGCGGGCCGGGGAATGTTTGGTAAACAAGCCGGGGAACTCCAGGAGGAGGCTTGTGGGTGGTCTGGGCTGGATGATCCCGCCCATTAATTTTATGATACTTTTAGTGGCGAGTGTCGGAGGGGTGCCAGGCCCCCTCCCCTGCGGGGGCCGCGCGGCCGTCGGCATCGGAGAAAACCAGAAGGTTGCGCGACGCGCGCTGGGCCGCGGCCATGAACTCGAGCATCCCCCCCCTTGGGGGCGGATCTAGCGGGTCGTATGTGGTTCCCTCAATTTCATGATAGTGGCTCTGGGAGCAGAGAGGGGGAGACGCTGGGCCAGGCCTGCCCCGCCTGGGCCACGGCTCCCGCCTAGGCCCCGTTTCCCACGACGCACTGTTCGTCGGCCTTGGTGCCGGGCTGGCCCCCCCCCCTCCGCTCCCCCCCCGTCCTCCCTCTTCCCCACCCGCCTTCCCTGTCCTTCCGCGTTGGCCCAGCCCAGGCTTGACCTGAGACGAGGTCTTTGCTGGCCGGGGCTTTTTTTAAACATGCGGCAAATAAATGAGTCGCGGGAGGTCCCCGCCAGACGCCATCCAAACCCCGACCCCTCTTCAGACGTTCCCGCCCGACAGAGCAGGCGACCGCGAAAAAAGAGCGGGTTGCGCCCGACCTGACCTCACCAGGGAGAGTTTGAAGGTTGCGAAGCATGAGGCAATCCAACTAAAGCAGGCTATGTGGTGTGAGGTTTGTGGTGCAAGTTATGTGGTTCAATCTGACTTAAGTCTGTCGCTCGCCTGGGCGGTAGCTTGGGCCGATGGCGGCTGCGTGTGCTTTTGTTGCTCGTGCCTCTCATGTGCGCGTGATTGTCACGGCGCATCACGTGGCTCCAACGAGGTGCCGGCCTGGATCCCTGTAGCCGGCACCTGCCCCCCTCCACCTCCCCCTCTTTCGCCGGATCTGCTCTCGCTATGGAGTGATTCCTCGTCGCCGGCTCCTGCCCCCTCCTCCTTCCCCTCCCTCGCCTGTTCTGAGCTCACCATGGAATGATTGCCTTCCTTGCGGGGCGGTAGCCGGCGGCCGTGCGTGGGTGGGTTGTCGCCGTCTCGATGTTCTCGTGCATCTCTGCGAGACAGGATGCAATTCATGGAAACCAAACTGTGTGGCGTGAGTTTTGTGGTGCTAGCTATGTGGTTAAGTCTACGTGAAGTCTGGCGCTATCCGAGGCAGGATCACGGCTATGTGGTGTGAGTTATGTGGTGCAAAGTATGCGGTCCGATCCACGTAAAGCTTGGCGTTATCCGGGGCAGTAGCTCGGCCCGCCTGCGTCAACGTGTGCTATTGTTGTTCGGACCTCTCATGCGAGCAGGATCGTCACCTCATCACCTCATCACGTGGCTCCCACGGGGTACCGGTCCGAATCCTTGTCGTCGGCACCCGCCCCCTCCTCCTCCCCCTCCCTCTTCGGGGCCGCCTCCTTTCTTCGGCCCCCCCTGTCTCCCCCCATCTTTTGAGCCCATCCCTGATCTGGCTATCCTCTGTTCTGCCCCCCCCCCCCTCCCCCCCTCCCCCCCCGCGTCCTTGCGAGGTGGGCGACGGCCGCCGTCCGTGCGTGCGCGCCCTCCGCCAGGACCAGGGCCAGGGCCAGGAACAGGACCAGGGCCTCGGCGCGGTGCACGCGCGCGACCAGCGTCTTGGCTTCGAGCGGGTCTGCGAGGTCACCGAATCGGAGGGGGAGGTCTGTTCAGACCCTTAGGCGAGGGGAGCACGGGTCTGGGCAGCCTGCAGGGGCGGGCCCGCCGGCCGGCGGATGTCGCCCGCTCAGAGCTGCTTTCCAACGCAGGCGCCATCTCGGCAAACGGGAAGATTGGGCTTCCTCTGCGCTGGCCACTGCGCTCGCGGACTTCGGGGCTACCTGTGCTGGCCGCCCTTTCGAGCCCCCGCTTGCCGCGCCGCGCTCTTTGCCCACGCGCCGCCAGCGGGGTTTCAGATTAGCCGTTGGCAGACGCGCGCGCAGACGACGACGCGTGGCATTCAAGGTCCACCAGCCCTCGCGGCCCTTGTCGAAGCAGCAGCTGGCAACCATGTCCACCAGATGCCAGCCGCGAAGGGCCCAGCTGAGCGCACGCCGCCGCTCTCCATCAAGGGCCGCGCGACCCCCTGTCGCGCCGACGTGCTCTTCAGGCCGGTCCGCGCCCATGGACCCCGCGCAGCCAGCTTCCAGCGAAAACGTTCCGCCCAGATCCAGGAAATTGGCGGGATCATCGCAATTAGACGCCTTCGCCTCCACGCCTCGCTTCGCGCGGAGTCGCGGGCCCCGCGGCGCCCTGCCGACCGCTGCCGCTTCCTGTGGCCCGCGACTGCCTCGGCTCAGCGCTCGGACTGGATCGCCCTGGAGTTGTTCGCCTGGGCAGCGGGTTTCACCGCGGCTAGTCGGCGTGCGCGCCTGTCGATCGGGCCGCCGTTGGAGCGTGGCGCGAGCGACAAAAGTGCGCAGATTTGCCGCGCCCATTTGGGCGCGTCGTGTAAGTGTGCGGTCCGCTGCTTGTCGTGGCGTACGAAACTGAACCCAAACTCGAGTTTGTGAGCATGTCGGAGTGGTCTTGCTTCATCTGGTGCTTCCGTGCTTCGGGAATCTGTTCGGTGTGCCCGAGTCGTCTGTGGCGGTTTCCCTTTATCGCGTCGCTCTTGGACCTAGCGACTGTGCGCCCCATGCCGCTGGATATCGGCATGCGTGGAGAAGGCCGTAGTTATTTCACTCACGTCGCGGCTAACTCATGTCGCGTGGGTCTCCAAGACGCAACGTTTGACGGGGAACACAAATATTTAAAACAAATAAGATATAATAAAAAACAAAGCAACGTTTGACGTGCCTCTTGTAGGTCTCATCATGGTCAGGGGCAATTGGGGGGGGTAGCTGGGGGATGCTCAGAACCCAGCTGGCGGTTAACTATCTCGAGCGGGCGTCTCGCCCCGAGCCTCCGCGGTGGCCGGTGAAGTCGAGGCCCCGCGTCAACCCAAGGCCCGCTGCCCGAAGGCTGGGCGGCGTCGGCCGTTTGGGGGGAGCGTGCCTGGGGGAGCGTTCGCGACGAACTTCCCGAGGCAGCGATTGGGCACCGTCTGAAGCGGATGTTGGGCGTGTACCGCTGGGAGTCGGCGTGCGTCGCGGCGGTCCAGTGCGACGCGTGCCTCGGCCCGTCCGAGGCTCTGAGCCCGATCGGGGCGAGCGTCAAGCCGTCGCGGCCCCGCGCGAGCTGCCTGCGCGCCAGAGAGTGGAGCATCGTGCTAGCGGATTCGGGCCAGCAGCAGGTCATCAACGTGGACTTCAGGCGCGTTGGCGTCCGCTCGGGCGTCGGCAGTCGCCCGTTGTTCCGAGGCCACCTTCAGAAGATTCACGCCCGAGCGCTGCGACCTCAGGATCTTTTTGCCAGAGGGGGCCTCGCCAGGATTGAAACGGGTTTCGAGCAGATGCTCTAGGGCCCAGGAGGAGCTCGCCCGCCTGCGGTCCGCCATGTCGGGCCTGCAGAAGACAGGCTGCGCAATCGGATCGCGATCGCTGGAGTCCAGCTTCGAGGCCCATGGTGGTCGCATAGCTTGGTGCGAGAAGCGCAGCCGCATCCTCCATCTGTTGTTTGAGGTATCTGCAGGCTTGGGCCAGGACGCCAGCATTGCTCAATCTTTCGTGGCACTGATGTCGTCGTTGCCAGGCCTCGTTGATTGTCAAGGTTGAGGCGCGAAGACAGGGCAGCGCCTGAGATGATGATCTGGTGCGTGGACTGCCGTTGCATCCACTCGAACACTCCTTGGCAAGTATTAAATGAAGGCGCAAACTATACACTCTCCGACCCCATGGGTTCCAGAGCGTGAGGTCTGAAGTAGCTTCAGAAGTCTGGTGCAAGTAAGTCTTGGAAGTGCTGATCCCAGGTTGCTGTTCGTTCGATCCTTTTGAACATGCCCGTCGCCTGCAGCCTTCGGCTCCACCACGCCCACTCTTGCCTAGGGCGCATGTTCGAAAGTTCAGCATCTACTCATCATCCGAATTTACTATTGCTTTGCTTTCTTGCGGCACAGTGTGTAGTTGGCGGTGCAAGTCTGACCCTGCCGTCCGCGATGATGTTCCGTTGGGTGGGCCCCCGCTGTGCCTACTCGAAGCAGTCATGGGGCGTGGTGTGGAAGCGTTGCGCAGCCTGTCCGCTCTGCGTCCCCATGGGTTGTAGAATGAGGTGCTTGAAGTCGGTCGGGGGTGGACAGAACCCCCAACGGTGACACGTCGATTAGTGAGTTGTCCGTTCTCGGTTCTCGAGAGGGCGCCGCGGCCGTCATTCCCCAGGCCTGCGCCCGCCAGGTTTGGGCCTCAGGTCGTTTTCACCAAACCACGTTTTACTGAAGGGAGGTCTGTCCACCCCCGAGTCGGTCCAGAGGTCTGGTGCAGGGCGCAGGATGGGGGGGGGGGGGGCGGAGGAAGGGGTGAGGGGGCGGAGGAAGAAGAGGCCGCGGCCGGCGGGCGACGGGCAAGAGGCAGCCTCGCTCCAGCAGGAGGCGGGGGCGGGGGAGGGGGATGGGGAGGGGGAGGGGGGAGGGGGAGGGGAGGGGGAGGGGGGGGGAGGGGGAGAGTAAAGATATGGTTGTACAGACCTCGTTAGACTACTGTTAGTTGTGTTTCACGAAGTAAGCTTAGAGCAAGCATGGACAGATGAGCAGTGAAACGTATGTCACGTACTGGCTCAAGTCTGAGAAACCAACTTTGGTAGCGAGTAGACGTGCTTCGCTGTCTTGTTTGGCCACCGCCGCCGCCATAACGCCGCCGCCCCGCCAGGCCGAGACGTGCATATTCAGATTCTACTATTTCGCCATCGCGAGTTTCTCCATCAGCTTCTCCAAGGCCGTGCTTCAGAATTACGACGACGGCCCGAGGATCACAATTCGCGCGCATTGCATATTCCTTGACGATATCTACGAGGTAATCCTGGTTCTTTTATTCTTCCTACTTCTTGGAGCGATGGCACAAGACACACATACTGAGTCTGGCTTGGCCCTGGACACCTTCGCGAAGAGCGTACCCCCAGGGTGGCGAGTTGGACTACCAAAATATCCTCTACGACGGTACACACAACTACTGCGCCTTTGGTGGCGCCAGACGGACATCTCCGAGAGCGCCACAGGACCGGCCATGGCCGGCAGGTTGAAGGGTGCAGCCTTTCAGATCGCCAATAACCTGAAGGAGCAGCGCTTGGATCTAGCGACGGGCTTGGTCAGAGAGATGATTGGTGATGAGCTGTTGGCCCAGCCGAGTCACGAGGCTTGGCAAAATGGTGCCGGACAGCAGTTCCCCGCCGAGCCTGCAGGAGCGACACTGCTTCTTCAGGCACTGCAGCGAGAGTTCGGCATGCAGGAGCAAGAGATGAATATACAGTCCCTGGATGCGATCTTCCTACATCATCGCGGCAGCATGAGTTTGAGTGACTATCTCACCATGTGGCGCATGACTTACGATGAGGCGAATCAGAACAGCGGGCTTGAGATCAACAGTGTGGGAAAGTCCTACCTCCTCTTGAGGACATCTGGCCTCAGCGACCGGCTGAAGGACGACATCAAACTCAAGCTCGACGGCAACTTGGCTCGCTTCGAAGATCTGATGACGATATTGCAGCGGATGGCCCATGCAGAGCAGAATAGTGGATCGTCAATTCCCGAGATGATCAAGCAGCATTACGGACATCATGATGATGAATGGCAAGATGATAGTTGGAGCTGGAATGACGGATATGATGAATGGAGTTCTTGGTATGGCTATGAGGACGATTACGATTATAAGTGGACAGACGACGACGAGCAGCAGTCAGGAGATTGGTCTCAGTACCTTCCCGCAGCAGATGACAGCATTGCTCAACATGATGAACATTATGGCAAAGGACGTGGAAAAGGCAATCGTACCTCTTCGAGTGGCAAAGGTGAAGGATGTACACGATGTGGATCAAAGTTTCATCGCACACCCGATTGCCCTCTGAACGGATCAGGAACCTCCAGCTCCAAGGACAAAGGCAAAGGTAAAGGTAAGAGTTCTTCTTCTTCTTCTTCGAGCAAAGGCAAAAGCAAAGAACGTGGCAAGAGTCGGAAAGGCAAGAGTCGAAAAGGCAAGTCCCGATCAAAAGGTGGTTTCTACGGCGATGATGGCGAATGGTATGATGATTCTTCGGAGTTTGGCTATGGCAGCAACTACGATGATGGTTCAGCATACTTTACCCAGACGGGCAGCTATCACCAGTACTTCTCCTGGGCCGCTCCGAAGCCTGGAATCTCTGCAGCATCGCCAGCATCCGTGCCGACGACACCTCTTGATGTTCATTTCCCGACGCCAGGAGGAACGTCTGGAACGACGGGCTCTTTCGAGTTTCTGTCAGACACTCTCCCGAAGACCCCAGCCATCCAGACGGAACTACCTCCGATGACGCCGTTGAAGTTTTCACGAGATGATGATGACGATGATGGCAATCCTCACCGCTTCCGGCCACCACCTGAAGCAGATAATGATGATGACGAAGGAGATCCTCAACGCTTCAGGCCGCCGCCGGAAGTCGAGGAGACCATCGACGGCAACACTCCCATGGACAATGGCATCGGCTATGGTCAGATCAAACGCGGCATCTTCATGACAACGGACGGCCCCGCTCAAGATTTCAGCACGATGCACACTGTTCGTGGCAAGGAAGTGGCAGGTCTTATCGTGGATCCAGGAGCCGCAGCTGGCATCATGGGCACGGACACGATGAAGGACTTTGTCAAGCAACACTTGAAGAGCGCAGGTCTTCAGTACGAGCTCGAGCCCAGCACCAGCACCTTCTCAGGCATCGACGGCCAGTCAGACCCTGGACTGGCAGTTGCGACGATGCCGATCGGAGTTCCTGGATGCAGTGATATTACGTTCAAGGCAGATCTGATGGGTGTTACTGGCTCCAAGTGTCCTGGGTTACTTCCCAACTCATCCTTGTTGCAGTACTCGGCCGCCCTCTTCTGCGACATTCTTGACAATCATGATGGAGTTCTGGTCTTGAACGTTTCTGTCCCGAATGGCAAGAAGAAGGCATATTTCATTCGCGTTTTTCTCACTGACAGTGGTCACTACCTCTTACCCATCGGGAAGTTCGGTCAAGCCAATGTTGAAGAAGATATGCTGAAGGATGCAGTTCGGAACTATTGTCGCAACATCTTCGGTCATCGAGTTACCGAAGACAAAGCATCCATTCAGCTCCATGGACAGGCCTCGAGAACGGGAAGCAGTACTAAGCCAACTCGCAGTCCCTCGGCACCCCTTAAGACACCAGAGATCAACGTGCAATGGACACCGACATGCGATTTGGCCCTCATTCAGCAAATTCACGAAGCACCATGACCTGGACTACTTCAAGGCTTGGAACATGACCGAAGGTTCTGTTTATGAAGGTGATCACTGGCCTCGACATATGGAAGAGCACTCAAAGCGACTAGCTCATGAATATCGTGCAATGCCAGAAGAATTCTACACTTTCACAGGCTGTGTGGTTATCACGCCGGACAACGTTCGTCAGTGGACGACTGTCATGAAGCGCTATCTTCACGGTGCCCCTCTTTGCCTGCAAGAAGGTATGAGTGGATCTGGCCGCCTCTCGGCAGCCGGAGCAGCTGTGGGTCTCAAGATCGCCTTCCCCGTGGACTACAGATATGGATGGGGCTTGAAGCAGCCTGAGCATCGACGCCTACTGGATCAGTGCAAACAAGAACTAGGTGTCCGTGTTCACTACTGGTCCCCACGATGTGCACCCTGGTCTGTTCAGTCAAATCGATCACCTCCAGATAAACGCGACAAAGCCCGACAAGCAGAAGGATCGACTTTGGACTGGGTAGCTCAGCATATGGACGACGACCAGGAGCGGGATGAGGCACCTATCGCCGAGAACCCTCGGTCCTCCTCGATATTCAGCAAGAGCCCGCTCAAGAAGGTTACCGAGTCACCATCGTTCACCCTGGGCGACAACAAAAGGTATCACACTGATCAATGTCAGTTTGGCGCGATCGACGAGACGGGCCTACCTACACAGAAGGCAACGGCTCTCTTGGCGACTGGCATTCAACTCCGACATTCAGTACGACAGTGCAAAGGCGAGAACAAGTGCAAGGACCACGGCATCTTGCAGGGCAGAGTTGGATCTATCCACCGCACAGCACTTTCGGCAGTATATCCGTGGTTGTTCTGCTTGGCCCTGCTCATGGACGTTGCTACACACATCGGCAATGACACGGTGCAGCACAACATCGGCTCGAACGTTCAGCGTTTCGGCAGGAGCCAGTCTCACTTTGTTGGCTGGACATGCGAACGGTGCAAGCATGGAGCTAAGAAGGTCGGTCCCGACGGCCAACAGGTGGACACGCTGCCGCACACAAAGGTCAAAGGCTGTCGTTTCGATCCTCTTCGAGCTGGTGGATCATCAACTGTCCCACCAGGAGGAGTTCCAGCACCAGCAGCAGCAGCACCAGCAGCAGCAGCAGCACACCCAGCACCACCAGCAGGCCCAGTACTTGCTGAGCCGCCAGCTCCAGCGCCGGAACCAGACGGTGCGGGTGATGATCAACCAATACTACCAGAAGATGCAGATGACGATGCAGGCACCTCAGATCCTCCTCCTGTACCTCCTCCTGCACCTCCAGAATCGCGACCTCCCAGGAAGGTCTTAAAACGGAAAACAGATCCAAGGACACTGGAACCCCACGAAGACCCGAAGGTAGTTGAGCTGCCGGACTACATCGAACCGAGCTTCGACTTCGCCAAGATTCGTGGCAAGCTGAACGACCCTTCTATCAGCACCACCGAGAAGCAGAAGATCATTCTTGGCCTCCATATCAAGTTCTGGCATGCTCCACGTGATGATATGATTCGGTTTCTTCGGCGAGGAGGTTTCGGCACGGAGGTTCTTACCCTGGTATTCCAGGTCATCCCTAAGATGTGCAAGGATTGTATGGACTGGCGCCGACATCCGACACGACCTCAACATGGAGTTACGATGAGCCCTCACTTTAACTTCCGCGTGCAGACAGACCTTTGGTTTATCTGGGATATGACGTTCGTGGTCTTTGTTGATGAATGCATCAGCTACGCCCTCACGACAAGGCTCGATCACAAGACTGCAGATTGTTGGATGAACACCGCTTTCCACCTCTGGATAAAATATGTTGGACCTATGTGGTGGCTCGTTTCAGATCAAGAAGGAGCGGTCATCTCAGATCTGGTCTCCAAGGCGTGCGAGCATTTCTCGATCAACAGAGACCTTGGCGGAAGTCAGGGACACACTGCAGCGCCCAAGTGTGAGAGGCGAATCCAGATACTACGTATTGGCAGTATGAAGTTGTGGGTTACAGCACAAAAGCAAGGATGGAATGTCAGCAAAGAGCGTTGCGTCGAGGAATGTTGCATGACTACTAACCTGTCTCTTTCTTATGGCGGATCTACTCCCGCAGCGGCACTTACTGGAGTTCAACCACGAGAGCTCTATGATCATGAGAACCCAGGCCTCGTCGCGCAGCTGGGTATCCTCGAGAGTGTGCCTGATGCAGTGGAGACCTCCATCAGACTCAGGATGGCCGCCAAGGACGCCATCAGTGCCGCGATCGTGGAAGACAGGATCGCGAAGGCTCACAACACACGAGTTCAGCAACATACCGCAGCGGACGCAGCCAAGTTGGTGGACGGCTCCAAGGTGGACTTGTGGAGAGAGCCTGAGACCAAAGACGACCCTGGATGGAGAGGACCAGCAGATCTCATCAAGAACTACATGCCCGAGAACAAGGCGATTGTTTCATGGCGTGGATATCCGATGCTGGTACCACTACGACATATACGACCTCATGTGGGTTTCACTTGGCTGCTGACACAAGGAGACGCACACACGGAGTACAAGACGGACCAAGACAAGTCACGACTGGTCTTTGAGCTTATGAGTTTGGTCGAGCAGCTGGTACCAAACGCTCCGCTTATCTTCGGCAAGTTCTTCAATGAGGCAGAAGGGCGCTACACCATTGTACCCCCAGACCTCTATGAGAACGAGCCGCAGATCTACAAGGTCGCCAAGCAGGTGGCCAACACTACGTTTCTCGAATCAGACCTTGGTGGTATTCAGGTGGGCACTCAGTGCAAGCGTACGACGGCAGTGCCTGCAGCAAGACGATGCATCCTGGTTTTGTGGAATCGAAGTGTCCGATCCAACTATGTGGTGAAGCAGTTTGCGACGGTCAATGCCATCACCTTGGCATCTCATGGTCCATGGTCTGAGTCATCATATGTGCTGTTCTACTTCTTCAAAGTTCAGGACGAGCAGAATGACTCTTACGAACACACCCCAGACCTGGACGACGTCGTGGGCCCAAAGAGCAAGATGATGTGGCAGCCCTCACCGTGGCCTTGGTCAGATGGGACACCATCTACGATACCGCCTGCGCCTGATTATCAGACGCCGCCAGACCAGCCGAGGAGACCGCCATCACCACCACGGCCAAAACCAGCAGTACCTTCACAACCGCCGAAGGTCAGCATGCAGCCGCCAGAGGTCAGCATGACGAATGACAGCCCAATGACGCAGACATCAGAGGTTGCAGCAGGACGCCCGCCGGCACCACCGGCACCTCCTGCGCCACCAGCAGTACCAGTGGTGGTCCCTCCAGCACCGGCGACCTGGCAGGCACCGCCTTCACACTCAGCTCAGGTTCCAGCAGCGCCTATCTTTCCATTTCCGCTGGCACCTCCTCCAGGACTACAACTTCCAGCTACGCCGACCGTGCCATTACCTATGACACCTCTTGCTGGGACACCGAGGAAATTAGCAATCTCCGAGACCCCGATAGCATCGCCAATGGCACAGGAGCAGACAGACGCAGAGTCGAGTTCAGCCTCATCTGGAGAAGGTCAAGATAGGTCTCGCACTCGCGTTCGTATTCAACTACCTGAAGCTGATGAGCGACCTGTAAGGCCAAAGGACATTCCAGTACCACAAGTCGCCGCTCCAAGGGTTGCTCCTGTTCCGCCTGCGGTACCATCCTCACCACCACGAGCTACGACAGGTCAGAAGAGGTTGGATACATCTACGATACTATCACCTCCAGGCGAGAAGCAGCCGAGAACATCTTCAACATCATCCCAGCCGATATTACCGATATCAGAGCCTACTGCATCTACACCAGCAGCGACCAGTTCGCCGGCAATATCACGGCCACACGCCACACCGAGTCGCCACGACCCCCGTCAGAATGCGAGTAATGATGAGGAGGTCTCAGGCGAGCGTGAGCCGATCGTCAAAGGGCCAGAGGGCTCCAAGTCGGCGAACCCAGGTGGCTCATCCTGGGATGATCAGAAGACTGCCTCCCGCGGAGGCTCTCCGAAGGTTCCGGATGACTCGCACACAGCTCAGCCATCAGCACAGCAAGTATCACCTCTACCTGATGCAGGAGCTGAAGATCTGGATCGTACCATTGAATACCCAGAAGCTGGAGATCAGAACCAGGCGAGCGAACACCCTGCCACTGAAGATCCTGACGAGACCATCGAGTACCCTGAAGGCTCTTTGGACGACACCATCGACCACAAGGATCTTCAAGTCTCCAGATATGTTACACCATTCCCAATCTGGTGGGTTTCTCCAGCAGAGTATTCATTCGACGAAGTTCACGATGACTATGCAGCAGATTACATGAACCATGCAATTCACGATGCAGAGCTTCTCTTGCATCAAGCCCGAGTCGAGCAAGCTGGCACCTTACCTTGGCACGAGAAGGAGGCTCTACTAGTTGTTCCAGGCCCCTTTCGTACCTCACGCTGTTTCTACTACGATTTCAAGGATGATGAGTGTTTCAGCGTCTCCAGCAGCGAGATCCTCACTCCAGAGGAGATCATCGCGCATTGGCCAGCGGTCGAAGCAGCTGACAAGAAGGAAG
>CAUYUJ010022346.1:99263-106763 GCA_963575745.1 Prorocentrum cordatum
CCAAAGTTGGAGGTTCATCGCAGGCCTAGAGGTTGACACCGACACCAAGATCGGCGGTGTGCCTCCACCGAGGGAGGACGATCCCAAGCTCGGTGGTGGTGGTGATATTTTGGTTTCCAAGGCGACCGAGATATGACCAACAACACCGAGATCTAGGATCAGTTTCCCCTATGTGGAGGCAACCTCTTGTGCTGGTGTTGGTGCCAATTTCCAGGCCTCCAATTTCACCAGCTTTCAGACCCTGGATTCTTTATCCAAGGGTTCCATATCCGATGCCCCTGCCGCAGGTTATGCACCCTCGTCGCGCACAAGGGGTGTTCAAAGCAGGCGCCTCGGGCGCCGACCTCGTCCCGGGAGGTGCATTCTGACAGGCTCGCCAGGCGCTCGGCGCACTCTTGCCTTGTCACTCTTCCGCTTCTGGGGCATCCCTTCTCCTTTGGGGGGCGGGCGGACCCTGACAGGCTGGCAGTCGGACCCTCCTTCGTGCTGCTGGGTCGGGCGGGCGGGCGCTAGCCCAGTCGGATCGGGCCAGGCGGAATCTTACTCTGGCTCAGTCGGGTCGGGTCCTGTCAGGCTTACTCAGGATGTGTTGGCGGACTAGGAGTCGGCGACCCGCCGCTGCTGTTGGAAAGGGTGTTCGTTGCGAGCCAGTGTGCACGCATGTCGTTGAAAGGAGGTATGCCTGGATATCCAGATCCTAATCTACTCAACGCGCCTTCCTACTTCAAGAGTCGAACGGCTGTCTTTCTTCCATCCTTTTCAGGGGGCGGGCGAAGTCTAACCTGCTTTCAACGCCTTCCTACTTCAAATATCTACCCACTTCTTCCGACCAGCGGGTGTAGGCATGCTTTCTCATCCATGCGCCAGCTGTGTGGGTCTCGCCCTTCAGATCACCGAGTGGGCGCCAGTTCTGGAATATTTTCAATGCGTACCTCGTCTTGAGTGACGCCCCCGCGTGCACCATTCTGCTTTCATTGCAATCAGGCATATTGGTTGCGGTGGCTGCTGGCACGATCTAATACTGTGGCTGAGGCTCCCGATGCTTTTCAATTTCGTGATCGGCAATTTCACGATGTCGCCCCAAGCGGTTATGCTCGCGCATTGGGCCTTTGCTCACGACTTCGAGTAGATGCGCTCTGCGAATGGCGGCAATTCGAAAAGTGTCTCGACGTTTCCTTGGCTCAGTTGTGCGAGCGCGATCTCTTGTTATTTGCCACGGTAGCGGCCCTGGTTTTCTATGATTGCTTGTGGTGCCGACACCAGAGGCATCTTGTGCGCGAGAGCGCACATACGGCATTCAGAACGAGAGGTCGACTTCTTCGCAGTGGGAGGGCGAGTGGATTATGCAAACTTACTAGCCGTACCAACTTGACGACGAAATGTTTGGTATACCACTGCGGGTACACAGTTTGGCCCAGCTATGGGTAAACCCGCTTTTCTGGCGTGGCCCTCGGGTTTCTCTTGCCGGACCTCCGTTCGACACCCTGACAAGAGGAGGGGCTTGCCATCCGTCCCCGCCAAACTCGCCAGCCCAGTCTGATCCGTCATCATTGGTGCATGGAAAAAGAGGACTGCTGCGCGGTGGCGCGCAGGCCCCTGTCAGGCAGGCAGCGGCATAAGGCATCTTGCTGCGCATTGCCGCTTGATCGCCCGGCTCGGTCCAAGAGGCTGAAGCTATTTCCGTGGGCAGCGTGCCTGGACACATGAATGTTCACATTGTGAAGGCCTCCTCCTCCTCCTCCTCCTCCTCCTCCTCCTCACCCTGAGGGCGGGACCTCCCCGGGGACCCCCGCGAGCGCCCCTCCCCCCCCCCTCCCTCCGGGACCCGCCTGGACCCCGGGACAAGGGGGCGGTATGCAGACCCGGACCCGGGACCGCCCTCCCCCACCACAGGCGGGGGACCCTTCGGGGACCCACGATTTTTCATCTCCGGGCGCTAGCCGACCTTCTCTCGGGGGTGGACAGAACCCCCAACAGTGACACGTCGATTCGTGAACTGTCCGTTTTCGGTGCTCGAGAGGGCGCCGCGGCCGTCATGTCCCAGGCCTGCGCCCGCCAGGTTTGGGCCTCAGGTCGTTCTCACTGAACCGCGTTTTACCAAAGGGGGGTCTGTCCATCCCCGACTTTCGGTCGATCCAGAGGTCTGGTGCAAGGCGCAGGATGGGGGGGAGGGGGCGGAGGAAGGGGTGAGGGGGCGGAGGAAGAAGAGGCCGCGGCCGGCGGGCGACGGGCAAGAGGCAGCCTCGCTCCAGCAGGAGGCGGGGGAGGGGGAGGGGGAGGGGGAGGGGGGAAGGGGGAGGGGAGGGGGGGGGAGGAAGGGGAGAGGGCAAGCTAGGTGCGCTCGCGTCAACATCTGACATCCTACCCCTCCCTCCCATCCCTTCCCATTTAGCTACTTCATTGTCCTCTCACCGAATCGGGCTTCGCATCTGACCCTGTTACCTAAGAGGGAAAGGAGGAGGACGACGGCGCGATGAAAACGAAGAAGACGACGACGAAGACGACGACGACGACGACAACAACGACGACGACGACGACGGCGGCGACGACGACGACGACGACGATGAGGACGATTGGCGACGAAGACGGGACGCCGCCCAAAAGGGGGGGGGCTTTCTGCGGCCCCAAAAATCAACGAATCGACACCGGATGTGTAATCACCTCCAATGTTTTTGCCGGGGATCATTTTCTAGATTTGGGGCTTCTTAAAAAGGATCGAAAACGTCGGCGCTGCAGCGGGAGCACGTTTTGGAACAACGAGAGGCGCAGAAATTGGGCCAGCGCTGCAGCGGGAGCACGATTCGGAACGAGCGGGAGCGCGGAAATGAGGCCAGCGCTGCAGCGGGAACACGATTCGGAAGGAGCGGGAGCCCGAAAATTAGGCCAGCGCCTCAGCGAGAGCAGCATTTTAGAAAAAAAACACAAGCGAAAACCCAACTCCGGGGAATCCTGTGTGTAAAAAAACAGTACGCGGGGGGGTGCCGAATATCTTCCGGACGCCATCAGGGGAAGTGGGAGAGTAGTATTCATATTGTGTAATTGTGGAGGGGGAGGGAGGGGAGGAGGAGGAGGAGGAGGAGGGGGAGGGGGGGAGGGGGAGGGGAGGGGGAGGGGGAGGGGGAATGCCGCGGTCGAGTGGGATTGCCGCGGTCGGCGTGTCGGGGGAACGCGCCGACTTCGGGCGAGATCTGGGGCCCCGGGCCCCAAGCCCTCGTGCTCCCCCCGTCGCGCCCTTGCGAGCAGCGCCGACGTCGAGAGTGCCCGTGCGCTGGTGCAGACGGGAACCCGCGTGAAGCGACGAAGAAAGTTCAAGGGCCTTTTTCGAAGCCCGAGGCTTATCCGTGGCCGCCGCCGCGCTCAGAAGCGCCGCCGCGTACGGGGGATGCAGAGAGCGGAGTCAGGGGCACAGAGCGGCAGGGGCAATGTGCAGAGAGCGACGCGACATGGACTGTCCAGCTTTTCAGCCAGGGCGTCTACATCTGGGCCTCGTGCCAGCGAGAAGATGAATCGTATTCTTTTGGGCAGCATGCGCTCGAAACATGTGGCTTTGCATCACCAGCACGTTCAAAGATCGGCAGCGACACGGGGCCTTTCTTCTTGCACCGCTGGACGTAGTGGGGTTTAACGAACAAGGAGCCCGCGACTCCTTCTCCTGA
Source organism: Prorocentrum cordatum (assembly GCA_963575745.1). Lineage (NCBI taxonomy): Eukaryota > Dinophyceae > Prorocentrales > Prorocentraceae > Prorocentrum > Prorocentrum cordatum. Next base: position 102,920 of record CAUYUJ010022346.1, read on the forward strand.
TGCGCAGCATGAGGGCGGGCACGAGCTTTTTGGAGTGCCGATGGTGGTGGGCGGCACGTGCGACTCAGAGGGTACCCCAAGGCTCGCAGGAGGATCCACAGTGGGTTCTCCATCGATGTCGACGGATTTGCGGACCCCCTGCCCCGAGGTTTCAAAATGGTAATAATGAGCATTAAGGTATACATCAGTGTCCCCCTTCTCTCTTTACCTACGCCGCCGCAGACAATATGTTCTTTCCCCCACGCGACAGAGTGTTGCTCCGTGCGCAGCGAGCTCTGATTGACCTGCCAGCGACGCGCCAGGAGCCCTTTCCGCTCGCGAGCTCACCGCGCACGATGACGGTGGGGCTGTTCTGAGGGGCCGTCTCGTCGTCGTCGTCGTCGTCGTCGTCGTCGTCGTCGTCGTCGTCGTCTCTCTCTCTCTCTCTGTCTCTATTCCCCCCTTCCCTTTCCCAATATATCTCCTCTTCTATATCGTAGGTATATATGTCTGTATGCATGCGTGCACGTCTGTCTGTTTGTCTGTCTGTCTGTATGCATGCATCTATGTAGATACGTGGGAACTTATGTATACATGTGTGTATGCATTTATGCATGCATGTCTATATGTACGTATGTCTATATGTATTTATGCGTGTATGCCTGCCTGCCTGCCTGCCTGCCTGCCTGCCTGTCTGTCTGCCTGTATGCATGCATGCATGCATGCATGCATGTATGTATGTCTGTAGGTATTTGTGTAGGTATATGTATGTATGCACGTATGCATGTATGTATGCATGCCTGTTTATATGCTTGTCTGCCTGTCTGTCTGTCTGTATGCATATATATATATATATATATATATGTATGCATGCACGCATTTATGTGTGCCTGTATTTATGTATGTATGCATGCATGCATGCATGTATGCATGTACGTATGCATGTAGGTAGGTAGGTAGGTATGTAGATAGGTCGATATATATATATATATATAGCTATGTATGTATGCATGTATGTATGTATGTATGTATGTATGTATGCATGTATATATATGTATATATATATATACATGTGTATGCATGTATGCATGTAGGTAGGCCAGCATGCATGCAGGTAGGTATGTATGCATGCATGCGTGCGTGCGTGCGTGCGTGTATGTATGTATATATGTATGTATGCAGGAACGTACGCATGCAGATATGCATGCATGCATGTATGATTCTCTTTCTCTCTCTGTCTTTCTCTTCATCTTTCATTGTCTTCCATTTTACCTTTCTATCTCGCTCTGCTCATCACACGGTGCAGTTTTACGCACACATGCATGAACTGTTTTCGGCACGATTGTAACATAATTTGCCCACGCAAAATCCGAGGCAGGCTGCATCCTTGGAGACTCAGGCGACATTCTGAGGCACGCAGCTGGGAGGATCATCATGTTTGGTTTTGGCGCCCCCGGAGGGGATAATGATCACTCTGTCTTTTGCTCTTGGAGGCGAGATCCGTAGATCTCCTTTTGGGTTCCCGAGCCGCCCTGCCCTGGAGCGGTGCAATGCCCGCCAGGAATGCCTGCCAGAGAAGTATGCGGAAGGTGCCAGGTTGTGGCGTTGCGCCGCCACGAGGAGGAGGAGGAGGAGGAGGACGAGGCGGAAGAGGAGGAGGGGGAGGAGGAGGAGGAGGAGAAGGAGGACGAAGAGAAGGAGGAGGAGGAGGAGGAGGAAGAGAAGGAGGAAGAGGACGAGGAGGAGGAGGAGGAGGAGGAGGAGGAGATGGAGGAGGAGGATTAGAAGGAGGAGAACGTCGACGGCGACGATGGGAGGCCGTCGCCAGTCCGCTTGATAGACCTCCACCTACCTCGGCCGTCTTGGAAGTCTCTGGCGATACCCCTGGGGCCCGAGGTCCGTTCCGGAGGTCATCCCCGGGGGCCGAGATCCATCCAGGAGGGCCCAGGCGGAAAGATGGCCTGGCGCAGTTGCCTCCTTTCTCTGGCATGTTGCTGGTGGTCGCCAGCCACGGACCACTGGCGTGGGAAGGAACTGTGATTTGTTATACATATATGTGTATATATATACATAAGTAGATCTACGTGTATTCATGCATGTATGTATATATATATATATGCATGTAGGTATGTAGATTTGTATGTCTGTCTGTCTGTCTATATGTATGTCTGTAGGTTTGTATGTCTGTGTGTTTGTATGTCTGTATGTCTGTCTGTACGTACCTGTATGTGTGTGTCTGTCTGTCTGTCTGTCTGTCTGTCTGTCTGTCTGTCTGTCTGCATGCGTGCATGCATGCATGCATGCATGCATGTATGTATGTATGTATGTAAGTAATGTATGTATGTATGCATGCATGTATGTATGTTTGTATGTATGTATGTAATGTAAGGTAATGTAATATAATGTAATGTAATGTAATGTAATGTAATGTAATGTATTGTAATGTAATGTAATGTAGTGTAATGTAGTGTAATGCATGTATGTATGTATGTATGTAGGTAGGTAGGTAGATAGGTAGATAGGTATGTATGTATGTATGTGTGTATGTATGTAGGTATACATGCATGTATGCATGTATACGTGGATGTATGTACGCATGTACGCATGCATACATGCATGTATGTGTGCATGCATGCATGCATGTATGTTTGTTTATGTAAGTAACCAAGCAATGCGATGCGTACACATGCACATGCTTGTATATATATATATATATGTATAGTTACATACATATATTGAGACATGCATGTAATTATTGAGGTGCCCTGGGCGCAGCGCTGCGTTTCTCGTCAAGCCACGGATGGGGCCACTAGTCGTGCTTGTCGGCCACACTCGTAGCCGCGATTTGGTTCTCCTGAGAACGGCGGCACACACATATGAATGTACCTGAGCATGCATGCATAATGCCACTCCCCATTTCTATGAGTGTCCTTCTTCTTCCACCCCTCCCTTGCGCAAACTTGGCAGCTTAGGTCACCTTTATCTACCGGGATTGTTTTCAGACCATGCCAGTTGCGTCTGCAGGTAGACTCGCTATGGTCGCCCCGTCACCACGACGTGCCTGGTTATTTCCACCATCTCTTCATCTCTCGTGTCCTCGTGGTCGTTCGCAGACTGAGCCCCGAATGGTATCGTCGGCGTCACAGAACCTTCGGATTGTCATTTTTGTGTGCCACGTTCTTCTGCGACTGCTCAGGCCAAGTCTTCTGGCAATCTGAAGCGTCAAGTGTCTGACGTATTGGGCAGTGCTCGGATGAACTCCATTCAGGATGGGTGTCAGACAGTGGTGGTGGAGGAGGCGGCAATGGATAATCGCAGAGGCCGCGTGCTCGCAATGCAAACAGCAAGCCAGCTGACACTATCACTTCATTTACTGCGTGCGACGAGCTCTATTAGCGTTAAGAGGTCTTCTCGTTTTTTGCAGGCAGCTGTACCACTTGTGGGTGCAATGTCTGGGTCCCCAAACTGTCCGTTAAGTCAGACAACCCCCTCGTCCCTGATCGCAGTCCAGGTCATTAGCCCAGTCCGGTATCTTTAAATTCCCCTGACTGCCGTTCCGAGGCCCGTTCGACGTCGGCATGCCCCAATGATCGCGACCTGAAGCCAACTACCTGAGGCTACTCCAAGCCCCACCGCTCCTCCAACTCGCCATGCGGAGGAATGAAACGGAGTCGACCTATCGCGAAGCGAAGTGACGTTACCTAAACGCCGACCAAGCATCTGCTCGAGCATACTCGGGCTGCGGGGCTTAGTACTCAGGTCATCATATCTTACGATCGCGATCGTAGTAAAGTCGAAGGGGGCGGCTTGAGGGGCCGTGTTTGTGCAACCAGCTCGAACAGGATCCCACGGGAGGGGGAGGGTG
>CAUYUJ010022346.1:116763-124808 GCA_963575745.1 Prorocentrum cordatum
ATTCAGTATGCAGGGATGTAGCATTAAAAACAACGATGAGTTCATGCATACATTTATTCATACCTTCATCATGTATGAGAATTCCAATATTCTTGAACATCCTATGTATTAACGACTGCCCTGTAGGAGTTCCTCGAGGCGCTGCGTGGGGGGGAGCTTGTGGCGCTCGCGAAGGGCGCCGGGGAGGTGAGACCTGTGCTGGTGGGCGCCACCCTCCGCCGCCTGGGGCTGCGCTGGCGCGGGCGCGGGCGCGGGAAGGCCACCCAGCGGAGGCGGCCAGGAAGCACCAGTGCGGTGTTGGATGCAAAGAGGGGGCGCGAACGTGCCGGTAAAGAGACTGCACGACCTCGTGGAGGCCTGGCCAGACGCGGCGTGCGTGAAAGCGGATGTCGAATTTGCTTCTCAGCGGACTCGCCGAAGTCTTTTGGTTGATTTTGAGGCCATGGGCGAAACTGTCCCCGAGGTGGCGGCGGCCCAGTGGGTCTGGTATTCGGAGCCAGCGGAGCAATGACGGCGCACGGCCGACGGGCGCTTCGAAACGGTCTGGAGCGGGCGCGGGTTCGACCAGGGCCACTCTTCGTCCCCCGAGGCCGTGCCACTGGCCAGCGCGGGGCCCTGGAGCTGCTCTTCCACCAGCTGCAGCTGCTGGACGGGGCTCCCGCCTGCACACCTACGTCGACGACTCCGTCTTGGTGGTGCGGGCGAATCCTGGCGTCCAGGCGTTGGCGGGCTTCCGCGGTGCTCGCGCCCCCTGGGCTGGAACTCGTCGACAGCAGAACGCTGGTCTGCTCTCCGGCGGCAGCCCTGGCTGTCCAGCCAGAGCTCGCCAGCAATTGCGTGGCCGTGCTGCCGGTCCTCGGCGCGCAGCTCAGGGCGCCAGGAGACGCCGACGGGGAGGCGCTCCCGTCCCGCTCGGCGGGCAGGGATGCTGGCTGGACAGGGCCACGGCGCGCCTTGGGAAGCGTTGGGGCCAGCCTGGAGCGGTTGTTGCAAGGATGGTTCAAGCGGCGGGCGCCGGCGGCGGCGGCGGCGGCGGCCGCGCTGCTCAACGCGTACGCGGCAGTGCGCGGCCGCGAGGTGCGCGCGGCGTCTTGGGCGGCGTGGAGCGAGGCGGCTGCAAAAGTCCAACGCGACCTCGGTGTCACTGGCGTTTCCACTCTCGGAGACATGCTGGCAGCCCTACCCCAGGCTGCAGCCGCACACGAGGCGACCCTTGCTGAGCTGGCGCGCCTCGGCGCGGACCCCGAGCTGGCGACGCCCCTCGATGCCGTGCTTGGCCACCCGACCACTGCAGCCAGGCGTCGCTGCTCTCCGCCGCGGGGCCAGGGGCCAGGGCTTACCTGAAGTACCCGACACAGCTGGCGTGCGCGCTGGAGGCCCCTTCCCAGGGCCACCCGGGGCCGCGTCCACCTCCCGAGGCCCGAGTGTACTACTGGCGAGCTCGCGAGAGCTGCGGCGACTTGCCAGTGCCTGACAGCGGGCGGCGTGCCGTGCCAGGCGCCGCTGGATGCGGCGGGCTTGCACGCCGCCATCTGCCAGCCCGGCGGTGGCGTCGTCAAGCGGCGCGGCGGAGTGGCGCGCGCCACAGGCGGCCTCGCTGGAAGGTGGAATCACCGCTCGCCGCTCTACGAGCAGCGGGTGCCCACCTGGGACAAGGACCGCGCGCCGCTGCCAGGACAGGATGCGGTCCTGGATCGGTCCACCCTGGACGTTGAGTACGACGAGGCCGACAGCAAGCGGTAGTTGGACGTGACCGTCCGCCACCCAGCGGCCGGCGACGGGCCTGCCGTGCGCGCGGCGGCGAGACGCCATGGCGAGGCGGCGCGCAGGGCCGAGTGCGCCAAGCACGCACGCTATCCCAGCGAGGGGCTCTCGGCGTTCGCCGTTGATATCAGGGGCCGCCTCGGTGGCGAGGCGCGGGCCTGGCTCTGTAACCGCGTCCGGGAGCTCTCAGAGGACGTGCAGCCCAAAGCACTGGCGCGGGCCAACTTGGTGTTGGGCTGCGCCCTGCAGCGCGCGCTGGCGCATCAGCTCTGGCGCGCTGCTGGGCTGCACTGAGCGCGCGTGGGCGGGCGCTCAGCGCGGGCGCCGGCGCGAGTCGCCAGCGGCCGCGGGGCGACGGCGGCTGGGGCTCGCTGGGGCGCTGGGTGGCCGCTGCAGAGGCTGGCTGCGCCGCGGGCAGAAGGAGGTGGCGGAGGGCGCGCAGCGGCGGCGGCGGCGCCCGCTGGCGGGGCCCCCGGCGCTGCTTTTGGAGCGCCGCTGGGACTGTCGACGGCCGGCTGCGCCTGGCGGCGGCGGCGGGAGCTGGGAGGCGGGCTGCGTCGTTCTCGCGTGCCCGGTCAAGCTCCTATGTAGCGCCCGGTATAGGCCCCGGCCAGCACGTCCCTCCCCCCCCGGGGATGGCTGTCGCCTGCTGCGAGCAGCGGCAGTCCCTGGGATGTTGGTGGAAGGCGTTGAAGGTACGCGCCAGCACCCACTTGCACTGCGCAAGGACTGCGCTCCCCTCCGCCGCCAGAGGAGGAGGAGGAGGAGGAGGAGGAGGAGGAGGAGGAGGAGGAGGAGGCGGAGGAGGAGGAGGAGGATGATGATGAGGAGGAGGCGGATGTGGAGGCGGAGGCGGCGGCGGCTGTGGAGAAGGAGGAGGTGGATCATGATGATAATTCGGATGGTGATGTGTATCGTGATGGTGATTGGGATGAGGAGCATCATGCAGCTGACGGGATTGGTGGTGCTGCTGCTGCTGATGATGATGCTGCTGATGATGATGACGATGAGCGAGCGAGCGACCGTGGCGTTACCTGAAGGTGTGCCGAATATCAACAACTCATGCTGGAGGCTGGCTGTGCTCGGCTCCAGGCGTAAGCTGCGCTGCGTGCAACGCGCCCCTGTTGCACAGAGAAGGAATGCCGAATCTGTATCGTGTGGCGAGCGCGGATGCCGCCGAACGCACCTCATTGGGTCGTGTCGGTCGGTCTTGGTGTGCCGCCGCTGTCGAGCCGCGAGGCGCCCTCTACCGGCCAGCGCGTTGGCGTGTAACAGCTTTCGATCGGCTTGGTCCGCGGCCTCGATCAAGGAGTCCTCATACCTGTAGAGCCGGCCCGTGCGCATCATCTCACGGCAAATGTTGGAGCTGTACTGCAAGTGGTGGATGGCCCGCGTTCAAGATCGGTAGTCCTTGCCGCATGCTGGGCGTGTGGACGAGATGCAGCATGCCCGAGCCGTGGCAAATTGTTTTGGGGCTCGGAGCTGGTGGCCTGCGAGGCAGCGCCATCCCCTGCACCACTTTTGACACACGTCGCGCCGGAGAAGCTGCTGCGCCCGGATCTGGGACGAGCGTTGGGCTTCGACCGCTTCGACTTCGGCAGCCGCCGGTGGAGGGGCTTGCTGTGCAATGGCACCTGGGCGATTCGGGAGGAGGGTGATCGCTTTCACAATCCTCTTCCAACGTGTGCGGGATGCAGTGATATAGCGTGCCCGCTGCGCCGGTGCCGCCGTTGGCGGCGGCAGATGGCGCAGCTCCTCGGAAGGCTCCCACAACACGGTGAGGTTGTCGAGGAGGAGATGGACGTGCGGCGGCTTAGGCTCCGCGCAATGGATGGCCCGGACGTGAGCTGGGCCATCAAGCAAAAGTGTGATGTAGTCGCCTGCATGTTATCGCCATGTCCAGGGCGGAGTGTCCCAGCTGCTCGCACACCTGGTCATCGCTGACGTCGGTGTGGCCGAATCGATGGTGTCCCAAGATCTGCCGCCGCGGCTGCATGTGGGCCGCCTGGGGTTCGGCGCCTGGCCACCAGGTTTCCCTGCAACCACAGATCTGCGCCGAAAAGGAGCTGGGAGTCCAGAGGCGAGCGCGCTAGGGAAGCGCGGGTCGCCTGCGAGAGGTGGCAGGAGCCGAAGACGGTGTGGGCACTAGGACCGTAGGTCTTTTGCATTTTGGTGGCCTTCGCCTGGGCGTCGAGCATCGGCCGCTTAGGAGTCTGAAGGGTCGTCCCAACGTGCTTGAATTGGCGCGCGATGTCGCATCGCCCAGCCTTGGAGTCCAGCCCTAGGTCGCCTGCCTCATCCCAAAGTTGGCTGTATACAGTGCGGGCGCCCTTGATGGCGAGGCGCAACATGATTGCCGTCTTCTCGGGGCCGAAGTTGATCTTGGCCTCGGGGATAGCACCTCGTACAAGATATTGACGGCCTGCGCGAGGCTGCTTATGAGCTGTGCAGGCGTGTCCGCCACGAAGAGTTCCGCTAAGTCGTCGACGTGCGTGGACTGATCAACGGTGATCTCCTCCATATCGCCTTCAGGGTTGACGTTGGTGTGCCAGGGCACGGCATCCACCGGGACGACCATGCGGGACGAGGCGTCAAGCTCCTGGAGCCTCTCGCGCACCTCGGCAGGCATGATGTCGTAGATGGCACTGAAAATGCTGGCGCCGAACTCGTCGCCCTGGCGCGCTCCGATGGCTGACGAGGCAGCGGGCGTGTCGTCGGTGGCTGGCGTGACGTCGCGTCCGCCGTTGGGGTCGCGCGTGCGACGGCGTGGCGTTGTGTGCCAATCTGCAGTGCGCTGGGGCCGCCGCCCGTCCCCACAGGGCGTAACAGGCGTACAAAATGAGAGGAGGAGGAGGAGGAGGAGGAGGAGGAGGAGGAGGAGGAGGAGGAGGAGGAGGAGGAGGAGGAGGAGGAGAGGAGGGAGGGGAGGAGGAGGAGGAGGAGGAGGAGGAGGGAGGAGGAGGAGGAGGAGGAGGAGGAGGAGGAGGAGGAGGAGGAGGAGGAGGAGGAGGAGGAGGAGGAGGAGGAGGAGGAGGAGGAGGAGACCTCGTGTTTGGACCTCGTTTGGTTGGGGCCCGCTGGGATAGCGGAGTGACCGCCCCGTGACGAGTACCACCGCCCCTTCGGGCCTACGGGCCAGCGTCATGGCAGGACGTCGGGCCGAGGCGCATTGTCCGTCCCGGGGGGACCGAGTCACGGGCCAATGGGCGAGGCGCCTCCCCCTGTAGGATGGGTGAGGAGGAGAGCAGGGGCGGGAAGGGGTAGTGAGAGGGAGAGAAGGCAAAGACGAAGAAGAAGAAGAAGAGGACGAAGGAAAGTAGAAGAAGGACAAGAGCCCTCCCCCCCCGAAAACCATCGCACCCCCCATCGCCACGTTCAGCCAGCAGAGGGCGCAGAGAAGGGAGGGGGCGGACAGGACGACGACAGGGATAGGAAGGGTGGCGCGGCAGACCGTCTGCGTCGAGGGCGCGCCTGGCCCCTACCCCCCACCCCCCGCTACATGCTGCAGCGGTTGCCGGAGGGTCGGGCTGGCAACCCAACGCCCGCCGCGGGAGCGCCTTTCCCATGCACGACTCGGCCCGCGGAGACCCAGGCCCATCCCCCGAGAGAGGTAAAGGGAGGGCTAGCCAGAGGGGAGGGAGAGGGCAGGAGAGAAGAGAGGGGCGGCCAGGGACCCCCTCCAAGCGCTGCCGTCCTGCCCTGCCAAGCGCTGCTGTCCTGCTCTTTTTCCTTCCAGCCGAGCCCGAGTGGCACCCCGGCCCCACTGTGCCAGCGCGCCGAACCTGGCCCACGCCTGGTTCCTCCCAGCGCTGGCCCAGCCACCGGGCGCGCCGCGCGCCCCCGCACTCAGCCCGGCCCAAGCCCAGGCTCCCCAGCGGTAGGCGAGGCAGGCTGGACGGACAAAACCAAAAGGCAGCCACCTCGCGCGGAGTCGATTGGGAAGCGGACGCCAGGCAGACGACCTGGCGGAGTGCGACCGCGCCGCCCGACGCCGCCTGGTGCCCTGCGAGCGGTCGCCAGCGGGCCACGATCCCTGGGTTGGCGGGCGCCCGCGCCCGCCTGGTCGGCCTAGCGCTGGCGCCAAAGCCGCTCGAGGGAGGCCTGCGGCGGGGCCTCCACGCTCGGGCCCAAGACCCTGGCTGTCGCCACGCGCCCGAAGGCCTGGGTCCAGGGGCCCGCGTACTCCACCAGGTTCGCCTTGATGCCCTGGACAGTGACGACGCCCGTGGACATCGTCCAACGCACCGTGGACGTCGTGATCTTGTTCATCCTCGCCCGGGCTGGTATGTACACCCGCAGGGTGAACACGTGAGCGTCGCCGCCCTTCTCCGCGGCCCAGCCGGTGGCCGGCCTACGCCAGACCTGCCCCTCCGCCTCCACGATCGTCTGGACCAGCACGCTCGGCCCCGCCTCCCCGTGCATGTCCCTGACCTTTGCCCCCACGGTCGCCGCGTCCGCCACCGTCGTGGCGAAAGTCGCGAGGAAGAGGACGGGCGCGCCCGGGCACGCTGGGCGCGCGCCCTCCGCGAGGCCGTTGATCCTGGCGATGAGGTCGGGCGCGTCGCTCGCGGACACCTGGCCTCCTGCGCCCGTCGCGTCTGCACGGCCGGGCGGGGCGGGCCCTCGAGGAGGGGCCGCAGGGCCAGTCGGTGGCGCTGCCGACGGCGCAGGCACAATCTCCCCGACCACGTCCTGCACCATCTGGACCGCCTGGCGCCACGGGATGCCGCCATCCTCAGCGACGTCCGCAATCGTGCGGAGGCGCGACGCCAGCCAAAGGAGGGCGGCCTCTTCGTCTGCCCCCCCCTCCACGTTCTCCGCGGGCCCCGCCGCTAACGGCGCCCTGGCCGACGGGGGCGGGCGCATCGGCGGGGGCGCCCGCGCGGGCCCCGCGGCGTGCGCTCCGAGGCCTGGCCGCGGCGAGGCCCGCGGCGCCGCCTCGACCTCCCGCGGCGCAGCGCCCAACGGGATCTGCGACGCAGCCGATCCCGCCTTGGGCCGCGGTCCTGGGGGCGCGACGATCGGCTGGGGCGGGGCGCCCGCCCCGTGCTGCGTCGGCTCCCCGGGCGCCTCCGCCGGCGCCCCGCGGGGCGCGAGCTCCGCTGGCTGCATGGGGGGGCCGGCTGCGCCCTGAGGCGGCGGCGCCTGGGCCTGCTGGGGGGAGGTCGCCCCCTGGTGGCGCCACGGCGCTCCGGCGAGGGCGCCCGGGCGCGGCCAGGCGGGCAAGCCCGTGAGAGGGAATGGCACCCCGGGGAACGGCCAGCCTTGGAAAGGCGGCGCCGCCGCCGCTGGTGCTCCGTGCGCGGCAAGCTTCTGGCCTTCCGGCGCCATCCCCGCCGCGCCAGCTGGCGGCCACGGAGCCGCAGGAGGTGGGCCTGCCGATTTCGGCGCGAGCCCCTGCTCAGGACGTGGCCCGCCATCCGCCTCGCCTGAACGGCTGCGCGCGCTCGCTGGCGGCGTTGGACTGCATCCGCGAAGCGCTTGGTCGCGGGCGCCATCCCGGCGGGCTCTGCGGGGTCTGCTGCGGCTGCGATCCCTGGCTCTGCGGTCACGATCGCGGCGGCCGCGGCTCCGGCTGCGGTCCCTGCTGCGGCTGCGATCCCAGCTCCTGCTGCGACCCCGGTCGCCGCGGCGGCGGCGCCCGCAGCTACGGCTCGCCGTCCGGTCATCGGCGCCGCCGCGCGCAAGAGCCATGGCGGGCGCGGCTGGGGCAAGGAGAGCGGATATCGGCGCCTCGAAGGTCCCTGGTCCGGGGGGCTACGGGATATGCAACAAAGACGGCAACGGCAGCAGCAGGGCGCAGGGGCGGGGCAGAGAAGTCGCGAGACCCACGAGTCGGGTGAAGCCCCCCGAAACGACAGTTGCCAAACAAGCGGGCCGGCAACCCCGCTCGGGCAGGGGCCCCGAGAGCGGAGGCTGCCGGGCGAGCATGCTGGCAACCCACGCTCATGCGCTCCTCCTACCGCTGGACCCCCCAAGACGAGGGCGCCGCGCGCCCCCCTGGCCCCTCCCCGGCAGCGTCGGGCGCGGGGGGGAAGGCGGAGGCGGGGGGGGCGGAGGAGGAGGAGGAGGAGGAGGAGGAGGGGGTGAGGAGGAGGCGGGGGACGAGACGAGGTTGCCAGACGAGCGGGCCGGCAACCGCCCGACCGCCGGGCCTCCCAAGGCGGGGGTTGCCAGGCGAGCGGGCCGGCAACCCTGCTCGAGCGCGCGCCCGCCCGCCCCCGCCCCCCCCCCCCGGCGGCATCCATCGGCCGAAGCTTCCTCGCACGGGGGGGTGGGGG
>CAUYUJ010022347.1:0-5000 GCA_963575745.1 Prorocentrum cordatum
TTATGTTTATGGCGTTTTATCTTCTTCGACACAAACCCGTGTTCACTGCCTGGACGGTGGTGCCAGTCGGGCGAAACCCCGGCAGACCCACCCAGGCGCGCGAAGCGCCCACGAGACGCCCAGGGGACGCCCACGGGCGGGCGGTAGGCGAACTCTCCGCTGGCCACCGAGCGAGATTTTGGGTGACCCATCCAGCCGCTGAGGGAAGCGAAACACGAACCCCCAGGTGTAGACAAGATTCGGGGTATGATGGACTTGCGGATGGAATAGCAAACGACAGGCAAATCCAGTTGCAACGAAGTCGCCTCAAAGTGCAAATAGTCAGACACATCGAAACGCGCATCGGAATGGCATTACACTTGTGACCGAATTTCAAGCTGATTCGCAAATGAACGTGAAACATACTGTGCACATAGATGCGCGTTGACATCCAAACAGAGACGCACATCGAAACGGCATGCCAAGCTACAATAACACACAACGGCACTCGCAATACGACGCTCAATTACAGTTGCATGCAGATCGAAGTTGAGGACACGGACATCGTAAACCAATTCCTGGGAGAAACGACTAACCCTGTCCATGCAGAGAGGTAGCGATGTGAAATACAATGAGGCCGGCATACCTCCCTCTCTTTCTTTCTTTTTACCTAACAGCGTTTGCTGTTAGGTTTCTAGTAGGGTCAAAAGAGAGCATCATGACTCCTCAGGGGGGTCTGGGCGGGTGCCGGGGAGGAGAACCGGGAACAGAACCGGGAACAGAGCCGGGCTCGCTTTTCGCCAACAGTCACACACTTTCGTGCTCTTCCAGTCCTCCCAGAACTCCATTCCCGGGCACAATCTCTGATGCCCGGATCCTCAACTGTAGGCCACTTCGTGCTCTTTCGTGACTTCCCAGAACCCCCATTCCCGGGCCACATTTTGGATACCCGGAGCCAACTGTAGGCCACTTCGTGCTCTTGGACTTCCCAGAACACCATTCCTGGGCCACATTTTGAATGCCCGGAGCCAACTGTAGGCCACTTCGTGCTCTTCCACTTCCCAGAACTCCACTCCCGGGCCACTGTTGCTGCTGCTAGTGTAGCTATTGCTATTGCAACTACTGGCAGTGCCACTGCGACTGCCGCTGATGTTGCCACTGCGACTGCCACTGCGAATCCGAATGCCAGGCTGAGGCTGAGGCAGGCTGAGGCTGAGGCCGAGGCCGACGGCAGACTGAGGCTGAAGCTGAAGCAGGCTGAGGCAGAGGCAGGCTGAGGCTGAGGCTGATGCTGAGGCAGGCTGAGGCTGAGGCTGAGGCTGATGCAGGCTGAGGCTGAGGCAGGCTGAGGCCGATGCTGAAGGCAGACTGAGGCCGAGGCTGAAGCAGGCTGAGGCTGAGGCTGAGGCAGGCTGAGGCTGAGGCTGAGGCAGGCTGAGGCTGAGGCAGCTGAGGCTGAGGCAGGCTGAGGCTGAGGCTGATGCAGGCTGATGAGGCTGAGGCTGATGAGGCTGAGGCTGAGGCTGAGCCTGAGGCCGAGGCTGAAGGCAGACTGATGCTGAGGCTGAAGCAGGCTGAGGCTGAGGCTGAGGCAGGCTGAGGCTGAGGCAGGCTGAGGCTGAGGCTGAGGCAGGCTGAGGCTGAGGCTGTGACTGCGACTGCCGTTGCCACTGCGACTGTCATCGCGAATGCGACTACGACTGCGACAACAGCAGAATTCTACAACTGGATTCCCATCCGAATCTTAAGGGGAATGCTTCCAGATATGCTCCTACACATCGCTGTTAGGTTGCTTTGCCGGGATATTGTTGTTTTTTGTTTCTCTCTCTCTCTCTTTCTCCCTCTCTCGCTATAACAGTATGAATGCATTTAAACTGGAACCGACATGTAGATAGTGGGAGCAGTCGGTTGTGAAATCGGTGGACGGATGTCGAGTTCGATATGTAGGTACGACCTATGGGTAGACAAACAAATCGACCTATAGACAGACAGAGAGGTGGGCTAATATGTAGTGGGATCGGTAAATAGCAAAATCGAGAGATTGATCGATTGCCAAACCGACCAAGAGAAAATCGCAAAGCGACAACTGCGTCCAAACCCAACTCAACTAACACCGTATCTCTAGGACCATGGTATATGATGTTACAGGAATGTAGCTGGGATGTTGGTGCTTCGGATGTGTGCTACGTATGTACAGACATACAGAGAGGCCATTACACATACACACACACATATGTGCACACCCACACGGCAGGGTTATCTGCCATGTTTACCTGCGGGTCGTGAACACCACGATCGTGTGTTTCGCTTGATTCTTCTTAAAACCGCCCTGGGCGATTTTACAGTTTTGCACTTTGGGCTCTTGACAAACTTAACACGCTGTAGAAAAAACGTCACGGTGTCTTAGCGATTTTAGCTCCATCCTCTGAACGTTTTTCAGGCCCGTCGCTGTGGATCCTGATTGGTGAAGCGTGGCTTGCCTTCTGTTCGAAGGCTGATCCTTGCCTTCCCTGCTGTCTTCGCTCCCGCTCGATCCTGCCGCCGTTCTCCCTCCCAGAGCTAAACAAACATTCAAACAACGCTCCAAACAACGCTCTAACACTGGCCCAGCACCGGCCCGAAACGGGCCCAGAGGCCCGATGACCCCCAGGGGGCAATCGGCCATCGGGAAAGAACGACTACAAGACAGGAGAAGGACTGCACGCCAGGGGAGGAGCTGAGGGCGTCGTAGATTGCAATCGTTACAATGGAACTCACTTGTCTGAAAACGCTAACCAGAGACGCGCCAGAAAACGCAAGACACACGAATCGTTGTTTCGCGATAGTAGTTCTCTTGCTGGGGTCTCAGAACGCGAATACATGATTTCCAACATGCCAAAGCTAAAACGGCAAACAACGGCCTGGGAACAACTATATAAGAATAGCCCAGGTGTTTCGCATGCGTGATCGTAGTGTCACATTGCCGCTCGTATGTGTTATGTATGTTGAGACCGTAACGCGTGTTCTGCGTCCCGTGTTGGCACAGGTTGAATGCGCATGCTCTTGACATGTGTCATGGGATGCACGGCCCATGCCCCCCACTGACCTGCGAAAGGATGGCATTTGCGAATAAACGTAGATGGTGCCAATTCCGTTCGGAACGCGATGTGCGTCTATCTGATCGTTGTGCCCTCCATCGTGGGAGCGGATCTGCCGCTGGCCCTGTGCAGCCCTCGTCTGAGAAAGAGACGACTCGGCCATGCGCGGGTCACCTTGATCGACGCGGAGGCCTTCCGACGGCACCCGAGAAGCGAACGCGAACGCCGCGACGAACAGACCTGATCTCCACACGCTGTGGTTTGTCATCGGATCTGCCATCGTCTGTCGAGGATGCGAGGCGGGAGGCCGTGGACCATCGGGAGTCCTGGGGCACTGCGGCCGCGGTCTGTGGGATCGGCTCTGCTCCCACTTTGTCGGGCACGCGAGGCAGGACACTGCGGGCACTCGCAGGTTTGCGGGCTTGGCGGCCGCGGTCTGCAGGGCATGGGGGCGGGTCGGGGGGCTTTTCCTTTTATAGCCTATCCCGCCCGACCAGGCTGCCGGGCGAGGAACAAACGAAACACTCCGGGGGCTCCAAGGGAGAGGCGGAAGGAGGCGAGGAGCAGAAGAAGGAGACGACGAGGAAGAGGAGGAGATGGCGGGGAAGAGGCGAGGCGAGGAGATGAAGAGGCGGGGAAGAGGCGAGGAGGGACGGGGAAGGCGGCGGCGGCGACGAGGAGAAGGCGAGGACGACGCAGAGGCGGAGAGGGAGGGGAGCGAGAAGGGGACGAGGATTAGAAGGAGGAGGCAAGGAGGACGAGAGGGGAGGAGGAGGAGGAGGAGGAGGAGGAGGAAGAGGAGGAGGAGGAGGAGGAGGAAGAGGCGAGATATGCCGCTGCACTCACTCTGTGTGGATTGAAGCCCGATCCACGTAAGAGGAGGAGGCGAGGCCGAAGCGAAGAGAAGCCCAAATGTGGGCCCCCGCCCGCGGCATCGGCGCGGCCTTCTGCTCCGGCCTCAGCGCATCGCCGCCGGGAAGCGCCGCGGGGCCTCTCGGGAGGAGCAGCGCCCCGCGACCAGCCCAGCGAGAGCCCCCCCGAGAAAACGCCCGCGACCCGTCCACGCCCAGGGCGCGCCCCTCCCACGACAGGCACCAGCGACGGCGCGGGCGGCGACCCCGAGCGGACAGCGCCGGCCCGACGACGGCGGCGACGAGCGACCACGCCGGCGGCGACGGCGGCGGCGGCAGCGGGAAGCGACGGCGATGAGAAGAAGACGAAGCATCGTACCCAGCCCCCCGACGTCATGACTTATGCATGTCGTCGATCCCCAGGGGGTCTCGACCCACTCCCTGGGACCAGCTTTTCATCCCGAGTCGTTTTTGGACGGTCCGCGGGCCCAGCGAGGGCCCCCAGAGGCCGAAAATACAGTGCGGGCGCGACCGCCAGAAACCTTTGCACGAAAACCAACCCTGAAAGCCCGCGCGCGAGGTGCACCTGAAGGGAGTCCCCGAGCAGCCTGAACGTAGCAGCTTCGCCAAGGGCTGCGAGAAGTCACCGCGCAGCGCGCGGAGCGAAGAGCAACCGCGGATACCCTGACGACAAGCACATGGCTTCTTGATGCGCGCCCCCACTGGTAGCGACAAACCGCTCGTCCGGATTCTTGCTTCATCACCCCGAGGGGCTCTGGGCACGCGTTCAGCGGGCGAAGAACGGTATCACGTAAACTTTCTCGCCGTCGGGGACACCTGCCCCTGGGCGGCTGGAAAGTTTATACCCCTACGGTGCCACCGTAAGGGTATAAACTTTCCAGCCGCCCAGGGGCAGGTGTCCCCGACGGCGAGAAAGTTTATGTGATACCGTTCTTCGCCCGCTGAACGCGGGCAGCATCTTCCTCGGAGCGGCGCCGGGCCTTCCCCCCCCCCGCGTGCTTTTGGGAGAGGGGGCAGCGGGCCCGCCCATGGACCCCGCGGGATTTCGCCCCCAGGGCCTGCTCCGCAGCCC
>CAUYUJ010022347.1:10000-59268 GCA_963575745.1 Prorocentrum cordatum
AACAAACAAGGATTTTTAAACACAAGGAATTTAAACTTCTAGGTTGTCGCGTAAGAGATCGCAGCCCCGAAGCGGGCCAGATCACAAAACTAGGATGTTTAAAAAAACATGAACCAGGGCAGCGACGCGGCATGAAACAAAACACGATTTCGTCTGGGAGTTGTGCTGGGGAGAAATCTAGGCGAAGATCAAGGGGAAAATCTGGGCGCAGATCCGAGGGACAAAATCTGGAGAAGATCTGGGGGGAGATCCGGGCGAAGATCTGAAGTACAATCTGGGCGAAGATCTAAGGGGGCATCAGGGTGAAGATCTGGAAGAAATCTGGCGAGATATCCGAAAGGATATCCGGGAAAGATCTGGGGAAGATCTGGGCGAAGATCTGGCGGGAGATCGGCACGAATATCTGGAGGAAGATCTTATGGAAGATCTGGGGAGATTTGAAGGAAGATCCGGAGGAAGATCTGGGGGGGGGCTCTGGGGGAAGATCTGGAGCATCTGGCGAGAGATCTGAGGAATGCGTGGTGGAAGATCTTGGCGAAGATCTAGGGGAAGACCAGAGGAGCATCTGGAGGAAAATCCGAAGAGGGATCTCGGGTGATATCTCGGCGAAGATTTGGAGGAAGATCTGGGCGAAGATCTGAAAGGATACTGGCGAAGATCTGGAGGAAGATCTGGGGAAGATCTGGACGAAGACCTGGGCGAAGATCTGGTGGGAGATCCGGGGGGGGATCTGGGGGAAGATCTTGGGGGAGATCGGGGGGGAGACCTGGGCGAAGATCTGGGGTGAGATCTGGGGCAAGATCTGAGGGGGAAAACTGAAGGGTCATCAGGGGGAACATCTGGGGAAGATCTGGGGGAAGATCCGGGGGAAGATCCGGGGGAGACACCCGAGGGGAGATCTGGGGGAAGATCTGGGGAAGATCTGGGGGGAAGATCTGGGGGGGAAATCTGGGGGAAGATTTGGGGGAAGATCTGAGGGGAAGATCTGGGGAAAGATCCAGAGGGAATCTGGGAGAAGATCTGGGGGAAGATCTGGGGGAAGATCTGGGGGAAGATCTGGGAGGAAGATCTGGGCGAATATTTGGGGGAAGATCTGGGGGAAGATCTGGGGGGAGATCTGGGGGAAGATCTGGGGGGAGATCTGGGCGAAGATCTGGGGGATGATCTGGGGGACGATCTGGGAGGAAGATCCGGGGGAAGATCCAGGGGAAGATCCAGGGAATCTGGGGAAGATCTGGGGGAAAATCTAGGTGAAGGTCTTGGGGGGGAATCTAAGATCTGGGGGTAGATCTGGGGGAAGATCTGGGGGGAGATCTGGGGGGGGATCCGGGGAAAGATCTGGGGAAAGATGATCTGGGGGAAGATCTGGGGGAAGATCTGGGGGGAAATCTGGGCGAAGATCTGGGGGAACATCTGAGGGGCAGATCTGGGGGAAGGTCTGGGGGAATATCTGGGGGAAGATCTGGGGGAAGATCTGTGAGGAAGATCTGGGGGAAGATCTGGGGAACAATCTGGGGGAAGATCTGGGGGAAAAACTGGAGGAAGATGTGGGGGAAAATCTGGGGAAAGATCTGGGGCGGAGATCTGGGGGAATATCTGAAAGAAAACATGGAATAACTATGCGATGAGTTGGGGGAAGATCTAGAGCGAGCTCTGGGGAAAGATCTGGGAGGAAGATCTGGAGGGATCTGGGAGGAAGTTTTCGGAGGAAGATCTGGAGAAAAACTGGGGGAAGATCTGGGGGGAGATCTGGGGGAAAATCTGGGGGAAGATCTGGAGGAAGATCTGGGGGAAGATCCCGGGGACGATCTGGGGGAAGATCTGAGGGAAGATCTGGGGGAGATTTGGGAGGAAGATCTGGGGGAAGATCTGGGGGAAAATCTGGGGGAAGATCTGGGGGAAGATCTGGGGGATCTGCGGGAAGATCTGGGAGAAGATCTGGGGGGAGATCTAGAGAAGATCTGGGGGAACATCTGGAGGAAGACCTGGGGGAGATCTGGAGGAAGCTCCAGGGGAAGATCTGGGGGAAGATCTGGAGGAAGATCTGGGGGAAGATCCGGGGGGAAGATCTGGGAGGAGATCTGGGGGAAGATCTGGGGGGTGATCCGGGGAAAGATCTGGGGGAAGATCTGGGGCGGAGATCTGGGAGGAAGCTCCGAGGAAACATCTGGGGGAAAATCAGGCTGGGGGGATGATCTGCGAGGAAGATCCGGGGGAAGATCTGGGGGAAGATTTTTGGAGAAGATCTGGGGGGAAATCTGGGCGAAGACCTGGGGGAAGATCTGGGAAGAAAATCTGGGGGAAGATCTGGGGAAAGATCTGGGGAAAGATCTATGGGAAGATCTGGGGGACGATCTGGAGGAAGCTCCGAGGGAAAATCTGGAGGAAGATCTGGAGGAAGATCTGGGGGAAGATCTGGGGGGAGATCTGGGGGGAGATCTGAGGGGAGGTCTGGGCGAAGATCTGGGGGGAAATCTGGGGGAAGATCTGGGGGGGGAATCTGGGAGGAAGATCTGGGGGAAGATCTGGGGAAAGATCTGAGGGAAAATCTGGGGGAAGATCTGGAGGAAAATCCGGGGGGGAGATCTGGGGGAAGATCTGGGCGAAGATCTGGGGTAATATCTGGGGGAAGATCTGGCAGAAAATCTGAGGGAAGATCTGGAGGAAGATCTGGAGGAAGATCTGGGGGAAGATCTGGAGGAAGATCTGGAGGAAGATCAGGGGTGAGATCAGAGAGAAGATCTGGAGAAAGATCTAAGGCAAGATCTGGCAGACGATCTAGGGGGAAATCTAAGGGAAGATCTGGGCGAAGATCTCTGGAAATCTGGGGGGAGATCTGGTGGAAGATCTGGAAGAATATCCGGAGGATAATCTGGGGAAGTATCGTCGTGACCATTTTTAAGCTTATGGTTTCGAACATCACTCGCGCGATGACAGCAGAGCATGAAACAAAACAAAGAAATTCAAACATATGATTTTAGAGTAAATCCGCGAGGCTGAGTGACAACGAAAACGGCGGAGGCGCGCCGCGCGAAATGCGAAGACGCCGTGAACATAAAACGGGCGCAACAAAAAACAAAACATGGCCACCCTTCTCGCACACAAGCAAAACGCGAACAAAACGCACGGCTTGTGCCCGCGCGAGAACAACACACCAAACACAACATAGGCCTCATTCCCCAAACGGGCAGGCCCGCGCCTGCTGTGTAGAGTCCGCGCAAAACGTGTTCCCGAACGCGTTTAGAACGAAAAGCAAAAAGAACACGAAAACAGCAGGAAACAAATCAGTAAACAGTGTTTAGCTTGAACCCTGTGGAGAAGCTCTGAGCAAGATATGAGGAAGATCTGGAGGAGATCTGAGGAAGATCTGAGGAACATCTGAGAGGAAGATCTAGGTGAAGATCTGCAGGGAGATCAAACGGAACATCTGGGGTAAGATCTTGGTGAAGATCTGGAGGACAATTGGGAGGAATAGCTGGGGGAATATCACCGTGGCCATTCAAACAAACTATGTTTTAGAGTATCACTCGCGCGATGACGACACGGCATGAAACAAAATAAGGAATGTTTAAACTATGGTTTTAGAATAGGCCGGCGAGGCTTAGCCCGGGCATGCCGACCTAGATTGTTTAAACTCCCTGTAAACCTAAGTACAATCACTGTTTGAAGAACAAGTGGCACGCGTACCATGGCTCTTGCACACAAGGGGGGGAAGGAGGAGGAGGTGAAGGAGGAGGACGGCAGAGGGATATAGGGTGCGAGAAATCGGAGAAGGAGAGCCCAACGAGGGCCGCAAGATGGGCTTGACAGGGCGAGCTCGAGTAGGCTCCACGGCCCCCCCCCCGCGAGATGGCCTCCAAGACTTCCAGCATGCTCCCAGGAGGCCTATGTCAAACGCCCAAAAAGTCTGCAGGGGATCCGACGAACTCCCCAGGGTCCCGAAACGGAGGGGGAGGGGGCACGCGGCGGGCGGGGGTTCCACTGGGCCGCTGGGGAACGCTGGGGAATGGGGGGATGGGGGGGCGGGGACGGGGCGGGCCGTGCGACGCGAAATAAAACGGTCGGGGCGGAAGAGAGCACTGGGCGGAAGCTTCACTGGGCCGCTGGGGAACGCTGAAGAGAGAAGGGATGGGGGGCGGGGAGGAGGGGTCGCGGTGCGACGCCGAATGCAATTATCGGTGCGGAGGAGGCATTGGGCGGTGGTTCCACTGGGCCGCTGGGGAACGCTGGGGCGGGGTGGGGTGGAGGGTGGCGGGGGCGGGGCGCGGCGCGAAGTGGGCGGGGCGCGAAGTGACGTGGAATAACACAATCGGGGTGGAGGGATGGGGGCAGTGGGCGGAGGTTCCACTGGGCCGCTGAACGCTGGGGTGGGGGGCGTGGGGAGGGAGGGGCGGGGAATGAAGGGAAAGGTGCGGCGGAACGCGAAGAAGAGGTGGGACAGCGGGGGGGGCAGCGGGGGGGGGAGGGCGCGGTGCGACGCGGAATAAACTGGTTGGGGCTGAACGGGCACTGGACAGAGGTTCCACTGGGCCGCTGGGGAACCCTGGGGAGGGGTAGGAGGGGGCGGGGACGGGGGGGGGCGCGGTGCGACGCGGAATAAAATGGTCGGGGCAGAGGGGCGCTGGGCGGAAGTTCCACTGGGCCGCTGGGAAACGCTGGGGAGGGGCAGGATGGGGGGCTGTGAGGAGGGGCGCGCGGTGCGACGCGGAATAAAATTGTCGGGGCGGAGGGGGCGCTGGGCGAAGGTTTCACTGGGCCGCTGGAGAACGCTGGGAAGAAGTAGGGGGGGCGGGGAGGAGGGGGCGCTGGGGAGGGGTAGGAGAGACGCGGGGAGATGGGGGTGCGGTGCGACGCGGAATAATATGGTCGGAGCTTTAAGACACCCTGTGCAAGAGAATAAACGTACTTTCTCAAGGGGCCCGTGCGGATGTCTTCGGTATCGGCGACGGACCCTTCTCTCCCTGGCGTGGGGGAAAAAAGGCGGCGCCAGAGGCGACGCCGGGGGGACACGGCGCCGATCCAAGAAATCCGCTCGGAGTGCAGAGAAATATGTGTGCTCCAAATCTCTTAGCAATCGCCCACCCTAAAAAACTTGACCCCCCTCCAAATGCGACCTAATATTCTGGACCCCCCTCTTCGACGGGGTGCCTTAAGAAACAGGACCTCCTAAGCTCCAATCCGCAGAAAGCGCCCTAATAAACTGGCCCCCCAGTTACAAAACGGGCGCCTTAAAAAACCGGATCCAGGGGATGACTAATAAGGGATTTGGGGTATGTTTACGGCAGGTTCGTGTCGTCCCGACGTCGGCGTTGGTTTCTGGCACCGCGGGGATCCTTCCATCGTGCACAGTCGGCCGCTTCCCAAGAGTCAGACTAGTCAACATCGACCGAGACAGGGTCGCCAGCGGCGTTCAGCGTCGAACGTCGGCGGCGGGGCCGCCGCCGGTCGACACGGCGCGAACCTGCCGCAGGCACCAACGTTCGGAGGGCCGCGCGGACTTCTCGGCCTGGGCCCCAGGACGGCGCGGCGATCCGACAGACAGACAGACCGAAGCCGCGCCCGGACGGCGCACTGGCAAACATACTGAACATGCTGCTCACATGCGTGCCGGCATGCGGAAAAGCGCAAGACTGCGCAGTGCCTCGGCATCGCCGCGCCCCGACGGATCGGTTCTTCGCCCCGCGATCGCCGCGCCCCGACGGCGCGGCGATCGCGGGGCGAAGAGCCGATCCGTCACGCCGCGGCCCGGCGGGCCGTGCCCCTGGGAAGAGGAGGAGGAGGAGGAGGAGGAGGAGGAGGAGGAGGAGGAGGGGAAGGAGGAGGAGGAGGAGGAGGAGGAGGAGGAGGAGGAGGAGGAGGAGGAGGGGGACGACCACGACAAGGGTGGAGGACGAGGATGAGAAGGAGGAGGAGGAGGTACCGATACCGCTACTCCCGGGTGTTGTGCTGTTCCAACCTGCTTCAGCCCTGGCCACCAGGGATAAGTTCGAGCACCAAGAAAGTCCCGAAACTCGAGGGCGTTCACGTGCCGGGCCCTGCGAGACACTCGCCCGACACTGGTCCGACACCCCTGCGACACTGTTCCCGGTGCTCGACATTATTCCTGGGCTGGCGGGGCACGCGCTCCGGAGAGCAGACCGCGAGGGCGCGGGCACGGAGTCCGCTTCGCCGCTCGTGCGGTGAGTGATAACACTTGCCGCGGGGGCCTCGGCATCCCCAGGAGACCTCACCGCATGCAGCTTCTTCCTCCTCTTCCTCTTCTTCTTCTTCTTATTATGTTTCTTTTTCGAATCAGCATACTTCGCCTTACTAGTATACATATTCTTACACTTCTTCCTCTTCCTCCTCCTCTTCTTCTTCTTCTCATCCTCCTTCTCCGCCCCGTCGAGAGCCCTCCGCCGGCGCCCGCCAGGGGCACGCAGACAACAAAACCAAGAGAAACAAAAACGAGAACCTCGGAGGTCCTCTGGGGGCTCCCCCTCTGCGAGACGGAGCCCCGCCAGGGCGCGCCGTCTCCGGGGAGGCGCGAGGCCTCCCCAGCGGCCCGGGGCAGAATGCGAAGCTCGCCGCTTCCCTCCTCGATCGACGACGGCGACGACGGCGACGACGACTGCGCGGACGACGACGGCGGCGGCGACGTCGACGACAACGGCGACGACAACGGTGACGACGACGGCGGCGGCGATGGCGACGACGGCGGCGACGGCGACGGCCATGCCGACGACACCGACTTCGACGGCGACCACGCCGACGACGCCGACGACGGCGATTACACGAGGGCGACGGCGACGGCGACCACTGGGGAGCCCGAAAGAGGAACGGACTTCTTGTCAACGGCGACGTGGGACGCGCGGCGTCGAGCGGCAGCAGCCTGGACGCGGCAGAGCTATTGGCGCACAGCTGCTGCAGGGAGGCGCGCTCGTCGGTCCTCGAGCTTCGATACCTCGAGCATCGAGGCCCGATCGAAGGAAGCAGCGGAGACGATCGGGGTAGCCCCCGCAACAAGCACCGAGCACGCTGACCAACCTTGGTCCTCGATGCTCGAACTTCGGCCCTCGATCGACGACGACGACGAATACGACAACGACGACGAATACAACAACGACGACGACGCTGACAACGGGGATTACGACGACGACGACGACGACGCTGACGCTGACGACGAGCCTCGGTGGAGACTCCAAAAATTGCCAAGCACGCACCTCGGTCCTTGAACCCCGAGTATCGCCATCGATCGACGACGGCGACGACGCCGATGACCAAGACTACGAATACGACGACGACGCCGACGCCGACGCCACCGCTGCCGCCGCCGACGTCGACGACGAGCGACGTTATCCTCCACCTCTGGAAGCTTCTGGAGGTCTCTTCTCCTGGAGGTGCTCACGAGGCCTCCGGAAGCGTCCAAACTCTCGGCCCTCTACCCTCTACCTCTTCTATCCTCGCTCTACCTCTACCCTCTACCCTCTACCTCCAATATTCACTACCTCCTCTACCCCCCTTACCCTCCACCCTCGAGCTCCACCCTCTATCCTACGTGTCCTCTACCCTCTATCCTCGCTCCAGCCACGAGCCTCGGGCCTCGACGCCCCAGCCTCGAGCCTCGAGTCTCGACCCTCAAGCCTCGATCCGCTAGCCCCGATCCTCGAAGCTCGATCCTCGATCCTCCAGCCAGGAGCCTCGAACCTCGCGCCTCGAGTCTCTATCCTCGAAGCCTCGAGCCTCGAACCCCGAGCCTCGAGCCTCGAGCTTCGGGCTCTATCTTCGAGCCTCGGGCCTCGAGCCTCCATCCTCGATCCTGGACGTCCTCGAAGTCTCGGCAGGGTGGCGTGGGCCGGGGCGCCACGGCTGCCGCCGACGCGCAGGCGAGCAGGGGGGGCAGCGCCAGGCGCCAGCGGCGGCGCGGCCTCGGCGGCCCCGGCTGCGCGTCCTGCCGTGGCCGGCGGCCGCCAGCCGCCGGCTGCCACCAGAGAGGCCGCCAGCCGCCGCAGGCCCTCGGAGGCCCCGAGGAGGCCCTCGGATGCTCCGGGAGGCCCTGGGAGGCCCTCGGAGGCCCTCGGAGGCCGTCGGAGGCCGTGGGAGGCAGTCGCAGGCCTGCAGACAGCAGCCTCGGCGTGATCGGCGTCGGCGTCGTCTCGGCGACGGCATCCTCGTCGTCGGCGGCGTCATCGGCGGCGGACCGCCTTCGCCGTCGACGCCGTCGCCGTCGTCGTCGTCGTCGTCGGCGTCGTCTCGTCGGCGTCGTGAGCGCAGGCGTCGGTCGAGTGACGAGGCTCGCGTTTGAGCAGCGAAGTTCGGGCGCAGAGCTTTCTCGGCGTGGTTGGCCCTTCCTGGCCACGCCCCGAGTGTCGTCGTCGCCGTCGTCGTCGCCGTCATTGTCGACGTCGTCATCGACTCCGCCGCCCTCGCCGTCGCCATCACAATCGCTATCGTTGTCGTCGATGTGTTACGATGGTCGGATGTCTTCGAAGGTACTCCAGGGTCTTCGGAGGCCTTCGGAGATCACCCCCGTGGGCAGCGCAGTCGTCCGGCTTCAGGCCTGCGAAGATCACCCCCGTCGTCGACGTCGTCGTCGTCGTCGTCGTCGTCGTCGTCGTCCGTCGTCCGCTGTCGCCGTCGATCGATGATCGATGCCTGGCCTAGGGGCGGGGTGCTCCAAAGGAGGACCGGGATGAGGAGCACGGCCCTCGTCGTGGTCTCGACGTCGTCGCCGCCGCCGCCGTCGCCACTGAGATGCGACGCTGCGCAAAGAACAGAGCGTGGTACAGTCGAACCTAGGAGGACAGAGGACCATCCCTCAAGATCCCAGGGTACCCTCCCCAGGATGCACAAGAGCAACCAACAAGATCGAAAAACATTAGGGTACCCTCCCCGAACCGACCTCGATCTCATACCTCGTTCCGGCTGTAAACAATCACGACTGGAGCCCTTGCCCTTATCCGCCTGCTGCGCTCTTCGAGCAGGACCTCGGGGGCGGCCAGGAGGGGGGCGTCCAAGAGGGGGGGGGCGCAAATCATGGCCGGCGGCGTGTGCGCGGCCCGGAGGGGGGGGGCGGCGGGGACGCAGTGAAACAAGAAGAGGCGCCAATAAGAAGGGGGGGGGAAGGACTAGTAGGGGGGGGGAGATTTCATGGCCCCCGCCCTGGCATCCCTCCCCCCCCCTACTGGTCCTTCCCCCCCCCTTTGCCGCCCCCGAGGACCCCTACCTGCGAGGGTCCCGGGGCCCGAGGCCGGGCAGGAGATCGCCCGCTGCAGCACCAGGGCTGCAGCGCCCTGGTGCTCTCTTGGGGCGGCCGTCGATCCCAGGCCCCCGACGTCGGTTTTTGTTCACCACGTCGACTCCCGGAGTCGGCGGCGAGCGAGGGGGGAATCGGAAGCGGAGTCGGAATCGGAACAGACGCAGGGCGTCACTGCAAGCGGCTAGTCCTCAGGCTTCAAGCCCTTGGACAAGCGATCGAGGATCTCCTGCCCCTGGGGCGTGAGGTTGGCGGTGGAACGAACCTGTCCTAGGTCACGAATCTGATCCGATCCGAACCGAGAACAAACTCTGCAAGACCAATGCCCACTATTCGTATGGATCTACATGCGGCGAGCGAGGGGGGACGTTAGAAGGAGACGGCCTTCTCAGAAGGCTCGGAAGTCTTCTGGCCTTCTGAGAAGTTTTCTGAGCCTTCCGCGAGCACACTTTTTTGATCTGCGGGGCGAGAGCGAACCTCTTCCGCAAAAAGCTAGGCGGGCTACGCGCAGCTTTAATTAGGAGGCGCGAGGGCGTCTCAGAAGTCCCGCCGCCTTCTGCGAGGGCCTTCTTCTTCTCGTTTCACGTCCTCGCTCGCTGCCGAGACAGGTCTGGACCCCTTTCATGGGATCGGTTCTTCATCCCGAGCCGTTCTTTGGCGGTCCCGAGGCCCAGCAAGGCCCCCCAGAGGCCGAAACTGGCGCAGGAAACCTTCCGTCACTTGAGAAGCCGACATCTGGCGGAGCGTGTGGCCCCTGGACCTCGGTGGCGAGGTCCAGCCCGCGGGGCTGGAGGGGCGCAGGACGAGGAGCAAAGAGGGGAAGAGGCGGCGGGAGAATGGATCAGAGCATCGAGGATCGAGGATCGAGCATCGAGGATGGTGCATCCAGGATCGAGCATCGAGCATCGAGGGTCGAGCATCGAGGATTCTGATTTTTTGTCGCGCTCTGGCCGAGGCCCTCACGGGGACGTCTCGCCGCCACGGCCAGACTTCCCTCGAGACTCCAATCGGGGCGAAGGCGGGGGAGGAGGGGGGGAGGATGAGCAGGACGCGGGAGGCGAAGGAGGAGGAGGAGGTTCGTGCGCGAATTCATCCTTGGGGGCGAGAAATAGACGGGGGGGGCCCTTCTGGGCCTGAAGGAGCTCTTTGAGGGGCCCTCAACGGTTCCTTTTCTGCTGCCCTCGCTGCCCCCGCCCCCCCACCATTCATCGCCCCCCTCACTACGCCCCCCTCCATCAACAGGTGCGGAGAAGCCGCGGCCCAGGACGCAGCCCCAACGGGCCAGGAGGGCCTGGAGGAAGAGAGGAGGATCGATCCAGCGTTTCGCACCCGCTTCGAGCCTCTGCGTGGTAAAGCACAAGGGGGGGCGAGGGAGGATTGCAACCGCTGGGCAGCCCCCGCGCAATCGCGCCAGATCGAAACTAGGAGACGGCTGCCGAGGTGCCTTCGTGGGCGAGACGAAGTCAACTCAAGGGCTCTCGGGCCCGATGCAGCCAGAGTAAAACCACGCATGACCAGACCAAGCACGACTGGGCTGGCTTGAAACCTGGAGTCGCGACCCAAGGAAGGAGAGTGAAGGAGAGGAAGGCGATGATGATGATGATGATGATGATGATGATGATGATGATGATGATGATGATGATGATGATGATGGTGGTGGTGATGACGCTGCTGCCGAAAGACGGCAGATGAGGAAACGCATGTCGTCGACCCAGACGCTACCACGCACTCCCCCCTCCTCCCCCCCCTCCTCCCCCCTCCTCCCCCCTCCTCTAAACAAGCACCTCCCGCACGAACGACAACCCGGCGAGATCGACGGCACAACGAGGACGACGACGGCCGTCCACCCCGCCCGCACAGACCCCCGCAGAGTCGCTGCCGCCCTCGACCCGTCGCTGCCTGGGGCGGTGCAAACGCCCGCGCAGGCAACCCATTAGATGCTCATTCTGGGGACCTTCCTGTAGCCACTCGCTCCACTCTAGAGGAAAAAAAACTATGCACATACACCGATTCTGGCCAGGCCCATCCTGAGCCCAGGATCGGTGCATACGCCCTCCTACCTTGGCCAGGAAGGCATATGCACCGATCCTGGGTCAAGGATGGGCCTTGCCAGGATCGGTGCATGTGCATAGTTCCCTTTGCCTGACACTCGTGCGTCGAAGCTGCGTCGAACCTGAGTCGAACCTGAGTCGAACCTGTGTCGAACCTGAGTCGAACCTGAGTCGAACCTGAGTCGAGCCTGAGTCGAACAGATCCATGAGGTGGGCCCCAGGAAGGTCCCCAACACGAGCATCGAAAACCAAGGTCAGCGAGGAGGCAGACCAGCACACAGAGGCCGACCAGCAAGCTGCGTCAACGACTGCAACATTCACCACGTGTGTCACTTCTGCTACCCAGCGTGGGCCCAAAGCAGTGTGTGTCTAGCAATCTGTGTCGTGCAATATATGTGGGCTGGAAGATGTGGTGCAAGACAGATGGTGCCATATATGCGGTGCAACCTTTGCGGTGCAATACATGTGCTGAGATCTACGTTGTGCAATATATACTATGCAATGTATGCCGTTCGATCTATGCCGTGCGATCTCCGTAATGCAATGTATGCGGTACAAGCTGTGCTGTGCACGCAATGTGGTGCAAAATATAGGTGCTGCGATGTATGTTGTGTCATAGATGGTGTGCAATTGATTTTTACTCATGATTTGGCACCTCCCAAGCTCTTGCAAACATCCCACCCCCCCACCCGCAACTTGGTTTTCAAAACCTCTTAAGACCGACTGGGACGACACCGACGACAACGACTACGACGACACCGACGACGTCTCCGACGACTTCGACGACGACACCGACGCCGACGCCGACGACGACGACGACGAAGACGACGACGACGCCAACGAAGACGACGACGAGGGAGGAGGAAGGACGACGACGGCGACAACGACTACAACGACGAGGGAGGAGGGAGAACGGCGACGACGCGAACGACGAAGAAGGAGGAA
The DNA here is from genome assembly GCA_963575745.1 of Prorocentrum cordatum. Taxonomy (NCBI): domain Eukaryota; class Dinophyceae; order Prorocentrales; family Prorocentraceae; genus Prorocentrum; species Prorocentrum cordatum. Next base: position 22,232 of record CAUYUJ010022347.1, read on the forward strand.
GGACGGCGACGCCGACGACGACAACGACAACGACAAGGGAGGAGGGAAGACGACGACGACAACGACGACGACGACGACGACGACGACGGCGATGAAATAGGAGGGACGTCGACGAGACGCCGACGACGGACGACGACGACGACGACGAGGGAGGAGGAGGAAGGACGACCACGGCGACAACGACGGCGGAAACGACCACGACGCCAAAGAGGACGACGACGACGAACACCAGGAAAGACAGAGGACGACGTATGCGACGACGACGACGACGCGGGAGGAGGGAGGACGGCGACGACGACGACGACGACGACGACGCAAGAGCGCGCGCGCACGCTTCAGTTGAAAACCCGTGTTGCGAAACCTTTTGATTTTGTAGGTTTTTTGGACGCGCGATTTTGAAATCCTTCCGAAACCGATAGGTTTTGAACAATTTCGGCATGCGCGCGCGACGACGCGCGCGTCTGCACTTCGTCCCGTTTTTTGCAGAGGATTCTCGCGACGGCACACGCGCAAGGGCGTTCGACAGATTTCGACATGCGCGCGCGAAGCCCGTTAAATAGCATTTTGCGAAAATCTTGAAAAAACCAATGGTTTTCTTAAGATTTCGGAAGAGCTCGCGCGGAAGCTTTTTTAGCAAATCAGTGTTGCGAAACCCTGTGTTTTTGTATGTGCTTTTGGGAACTCGATTGCGAAATCCTTCTGGCACCGCAGGTTTTTGAAGGATTTCGGCATGCGCACGCGACGACGCGCGCGTGTGCAAGGGAGTCGTGAAAAAGTGCTATGTTAGAACAAAAAATGTCACCGCATTGTGTTGTTTTATAAGGGAACCTCAGGGGGGGGAACCCGCCCCCCAGGGATAGTGCAAATTCATACTCAGGATGGACAGGTGGTCAGAATCATATATGATTTATATACCCGAAAGGGGGGGCGATAACGCCGGGGGGGAGGGGGGTAGAGTCTGCTGTTTTTAGAAAAGAGAATTCACTTTGACTGTCTTGAAATTATGCTCTCCGCTGTTCGTGCAAACATCCCACCCTCCCACCCGCAAATTGGTCGCAAGACCTCTTAAGACGGTAGGTACCACATGGCACTGGGCAACGACAACGACGCCGCCGAGGACAGCGACAACGACGACGACGAAGCCGACGACGACGACAACGACGACATCGACGACGACGACTCCGAGGACTTCGACGACGACGACAATGACGGCGACAACGACGACGACGACGACGACGACGCCGACGCCGACGCCGACGACGACAAGAACGACGACGATGACGGACGGCGACGACGACGACAACGACGACGAACGACGACGACGGCCATGACGAGGAAGGAGGGAGGATGGCGACGCCGACGACGACGACGACGACGAGGAAGGAGGGAAAGCGACGACGACGACGTCGACGACAGCGACGAGGGAGGAGGGACGACGACGACGACGACGACGACGACGGACGACGACGAGAGGGTGGAGAGCTCCGGCGATCAAGACGTGAGTCGAGAGCTTCTGGACGCCGACGACGCCGACGACGAGGGAGGAGGGAGGACGACGACGGGAACGACGACGACGACGACGACGACGCCAACGACGACGACGACGACGACGACGACGGCGCCGACGACGACGACGACGACGACGAGAAGGATTTCGGCATCCGCGCGCGGCGGCCACGCGCATGCGCCCCGCATTGTGTTTTTTACAAAGGATTGTGGCCCTGGCAAGCGCACGACCGATGTTAAACGAGTTCGGCGCGCGCAAAAGTTGTTCGCATGACCGGAAGATTGAAACACCATTGGCTCATTAGGGTTGGGAAAGCACGCGCGGGTAGACATTTTGATTTGTTTTGCAGATTGTTTTTCGAGGAAGTATGGTGCGATTCATGTGATTTCATGAAGCTCGGTCTTGAAATTGTTGAAACACCAGGTGTTTTCGACGGATTTCGACATGCACGTGCGGCGGCCGCGCGCATGTGCCCCGCATGGTATTTTTTAGAAGGGATCGTGGCCCTGGCATGCGCGTGACCGTTGTTGAACGAGATCGAGTTGACAGGAAGGATGAAACAAACCGTTGGTTTTTAAGGGATTCGGCAAAATCGCGCTGGCTGATTTTGCCAGAATGTTGGGTGAGAAATTCGTATGGTTTCATCGGTTCTTAGAGCGGGATGTTGAAATTGTGGAAAAAAACCGTGTTCGAAAGGATTTTGACATTCGCGCGCAGCGGCCGCGTTCGTGCGCCCCGCTTTGTATTTTCTGCAAGGATTTTGCGAACAAGTGCCATGTTAGAACAAAAAATGCAACCGCATACTATTTTTTGCAAGGGAGCCGATGGGGGGCCGATACCGGCCTGGCTGGGATGGCATGAATTCGCAGGTAGGATAGACATCGGGTCAGAACCATCAGTGTTTTGTATAGGTCCCGAGGGAGGGAATCGATAAGTCGGGGGGGGGGTAGAACCTATATTTTTACAGAAAGGAGAACTCACGTAGTGCACTTTGTGGGCTCGTGCAACCTACGTGGTGCAATGTATACATTGGGATCTATGCGTCGCGTCGGCGTGGCGGCGACGGCAACAACATAGCAGACAGACCTGTCGCCAAGCCCAGACCAAGGGCGGCGACGAGGCGGCGACGGCAATCACATAGCGACCAGACCGACCGTCAGGCCCAATTCCTTAGAATACCTTGCGGACAGGCGATGACGTCATTATACGATTGTGCGTGCGGTTGGCCTAACATAGATATACATGCGATCTTCTAAAAAAAGCTAACGGGAGGACGGAGGTTGCTGTGGCAGTAAGAATCGTTCGTCACCCCTCCCCCCAAGAGATCACACATATTCCTCCTCATCCTCGATCACTTCTTCTCCGTCTTCTCCTTCTATCTCTCTCTCTTTCTCACACTCTCTCTCTCTCTCTCATCCCCTTGTCCTCCTCCCCCTTCCTCCTCCTCCTGCAGGAGCGTAGCAGCCTTACCAAAGGGATCTCTTTTTGAAAAACCTTATAAAGGGGCTGCGTTCTGGAGGAAACCATATGAAAACACAGCTATCACTTACATGTGTGAAGGTTGTGTAAGGAAGCCCTGTTGTATACCAAAACGATATTACTCATATGGTTGAAGGTTTTGGTAAGGGAACCAGGTGAAAACAACGAGATTACTGTTCTGGAGACGGGCGCCCTTTCTCCTCCCACCCCCGACTCTCTCTATATTTCTCTATATCTCGTTATCTCTGTATGTTTTCTCCCTCCCAAGAACATATGCACAATAATAGAGAAAGCAGGATTTCAATAGGACGGGAGCGGATGCCATATCAAGAGGAGTCCGATTGAATTCGAATGGGAACCTCATATGATTTCAACGAAAGCGGAGCAGATCACATCTCCAGAGCATTCCTGTCGAATTGGAATAGGAATCGGATATGATTTCAAAGGGACATGGAAGTGATCCAAGATCGAGCGGATTCCCACTGAATTTGGATAAGGTTCTATGCAGACTCCAATAGAATCATCGGCACCATCATCATCATCATCATCATCATCATCATCATCATCATCATCATCATCATCATCATCATCATCATCATCATAAGCATCATCATCACCATCATCATGCTCATCATCATGGGAGAGCGGGAGAGAGGGAGAGCGGAAGAGGGGGTGCTGAGGAGGATGATCTCCCCAGTCCGTCGTCGTTGGGGGTGCTGGGGGGAGGGGAGTGCGAGGCTTTCCAATATAATCTTCCTGTGGCGCTTACCAATATAATAGAATCCCTTTGTGGTCCTTTCCAAAGGATTCCTTTTGCGAGGCTTTCCAATCGAATCTTTTTGTTGTGGTTTCCAAATGGTTCCTGTTGAGACGCTTTCCAATAGAATCCCTTGGTGGCGCTTTACAACATATTCCTGTTGTGAGGCTTTCCCATCGAATCCCTGTGTGGTGCTTTCCAAACGATTCCTGTTGTGAGGCTTTCCCTTAGAATCCCCTTGTGGTGCTTTCCAAAGGATTCCTGTTGTGAGGCTTTCCAATCGAGTCCCTTTGTGGTCTATCCAAGTAGATGGTAGGGAAGGGACGTGGACGAACAATGGGAAGTAGATGAGGGGGAGAACGGAAGAAAGACGGGAAATATGAATAAGATGATGATGAACGTGAATCCGATTCAAGATCAAATGTATGATCTCAGGGGGGGGAACCAAATCGTTGCCGTAGCTGTAGTCGTAGTAGTGAAGATATCGAAATGGCTATCACGGTAGTATCAGTAGCCGGTAGCAGTGAAGATATTCATGGGTGTAGTGGTGGTAGTAGTGGTGGTGCTCGTGGCAGTGGTGGTGGTCATCGTGCTCCTCACGTCCCTGGAGTACCTTCTCCTTGCGTCTGTAGTCCTCCCTCTAAGATTGTTGGTGTTCGTGTTTTTTTGTTTTCTCTGCGTGTGTGCCTATTGTTTGTGCTCGGTTTGCTCTTATTAGAATCCTCCCTCTAGAATTTCTTGCGTTCTGCAGAAATCAAGTGACTTCTTTGATTAACAATGCCGTCAACGACGTCCTCAGTACCTTCCCATTGCATCTGTAGCCCACCTACTCGTATCGCTTGTGTGCTCGTCTTGCTCTTCTCCGGCCCTTGCTGTTGGCCGGGGGCCTCTCTGGGCCTGTCTCGCCCCGGTGTTGGACCAGTGTCAAAGCGTGTGCTTGCTAGTTGTTTTGCATGTTTTGCTCTGCGGGCAGAGCGTGAGGAACGGGAGGAAGCAGGAACGGGAGAGTGGGCGCTAAGACGGCAGGGAAGACAAGGAGCAGTCTTCGACAAGAGAGCAACACATGCTTTCAAACACATCCGATCCACAACAACAGGCCTAAAAACGCTATAACAAAAAACACATGAACAACGCTGAACCAACGCAGCGAGGTTTCAGCGGTTGGTAGCTCGTCAAGAGTCCAAAACACAAAACGCTACAAAGGATACCCAGGGCCCCTGTTTTGGGAGCCCCCAACCCAAGTGGTGAGATATCAGGTGGTGACCTGGAATCCCCCCCAAAATCACCGCCGGGTTTTGGGACACGGCATCACCGACGGGTTTTGCCACCCCTCGACCCGCCAGCGTTCGGGACATCCTCGGAAAAACACGCGAGTCCCCAAACCACCCGAGACTCCGCTAAAAACGATAAGAGAAGCCGCACAAAAAAACATAACCGACGCAGCGAGGTTTTAGCGATTGCTGGCTCGTCAAAGGCCTAAAATACAAAAAGGCATAAAAGTCACCCAGGGCGCTTGTTGGGGCGAACCAAACGAAACCCGTATCCTTCCTGGTATCCTTTTCATTGCAGGCGAGTGTGCGGCCACAGACACTGAACTTGCAGCGCCATGAACTACTCGGCGCACCTCACCACAAATTGATATGCTCTGCCACCTGATGAACCGAAATGGTGCTACCAAATCGTGCGCCTTCTTAGACTTGTGGCGAAGTGGGCCCGGGGGCCTGTGCGCGCCCTGCAGCCGTGCTTGTCACGGCGGAGCCTTGCGCCACCTGGGAGGCCAGCCCTGCCCCCCCCCCCCCCCTGCCAGCCCCCGCCTCGCCCTCGACCCTCCCCCTCCTCCCCCCTCCCGCTGCAGCTCCTCCTCGCCCGCCCCGCTCCTCCTCCGCCCCGCTCCTCGGCCTTCCTCCCTCGCTCCTCGCTCCTCGCTCCTCGCTCCTCGCCCTCGCCCTCGCCCTCGCCCTCGCCCTCGCCCTCGCCCTCGCCCCGCTCCTCCTCCGCCCCGCTCCTCGGCCTTCCTCCCTCGCTCCTCGCTCCTCGCTCCTCGCCCTCGTCACTCTTAGCTCCATCCTCGCCCTCGCCCTCGCCCTCGCCCTCGCCCGCTCCTCGCCCCCTCCGCCCCCTCCGCATCCTCCGCCCCCCCCCCCCCCCCGCCCTCCTCCTCCCCCCGCCGTCGCGAGGCGCGGCGGCCCGCCTCCTCCGAGGACGACCCCGCGTCGCCGAGGCACCGCGCCGCGGCCGCGGCGCCCTGCGGCGCGGGCGCGCGCGGGCGCCGCGCCGCGTCCGGGGGGCCGCCGCCGTGCCACCGCGCAGTGGCGCACGGGCCTCTTGCCTCGGAAGCGTCCCTCCTCCTCCTCCTCCTCCCCTCTCCTCCTCCTCCTCCTCCTCCTCCTCCTGGAGGTCCTGCTCCGGCTCCTCCCTCCTCCTCCTCTTCCTCCTCCTCCGTCCCTCTCCTCCCCCTCCTCCCCCTCCTCCCCCTCCTCCTCCTCCTCCTCCTCCTCCTCCTCCTCCTCCTCCTCCTCCTTCTCCTCCTGGGCGGGCGGCCCTCTGGAAGCTCCCGTATCCGCGTGCCGCTGGCCTGCTGCTGGGCAGGAGGGCGATCGAAGGCTTCGGGGGAGGCTTCTTTGAAGGGCGGAGCTCAGATGCTCCCTCTGTAGAGGGCAGAAACTCCACCCCGATAGTAGCTACCCCGACACGCGAGGGCGTTCAGTAAACGCACCCAGAGAAGGAATCAGACAGGGCAGGATGCCCAGCCCAGGGCCGTTTAGTGAATGCCGATTGTCCGGTCCGGGTGTTCTCCCTTGCATGAGGGGCGCAAATTTAGTGGCCCGGGGGGGAGCGCCAAGACGCAACAAGGTAAGACGAGGCGCCACGAGCTCTGCGGAGGTATCACGGCCCCCGGCACGATGGCCACACCTCCCTAGTCATCAACCCCCTCTCGGGCGCCTCCGAGTGGCCAGGGGCCACCAAGGTGCCATGGCACTGCCAGCGCTGAGGAGCGAAGGGGGCTTTCCTGGCCACAGCGAGCCTCGGCCGGGAATAGATTACCCGACCTGGATGTAAGGAACGGCCCGGGAGCCGAGGGGGAGGAGGAGGAGGAGGAGGAGGAGGAGGAGGAGGAGGAGGAGGAGGAGGAGGAGGAGGAGGAGCAGGCGGAGGAGATGCTGCTGCTGCTGGTCACGGCTGTGGGATGTTTGATCCATATATTCCAATCTAAATTGGAAAACTGGGTCTGAAATTCACCTGTCCGCCGTCCACACCCGCTTGGGTGTTGCTACTTGCCAGGTGCGCACGGCTGCACTGCTGGCGCAGAGCATGCACACATCGAACACAGAAATCACATCACTCTTCGAAACATGACTCCCTTAAGGTCAGGGCGGAGGCTAGCGAGACTGTCCTGCGCTCTCACGTCCCTCACGACTTCAGCACGAGGAGGAGGAGGGAGAGGAGGAGGAGGAGGAGGAGGAGGAGGAGGAGAAGGACGACGAGGAGGAGCAGGAGGAGGAGGAGGAAGAGGAGGAGGAGGAGGAGGAGGAGGAGGAGGAGGAGGAGGAGGAGGAAGGGGGGGCGAGGAGGAGGAGGAGGAGGAGGAGGAGGAGCCCCTCCTGATCCCAATCATTGTTCTGCAGCGCCTCAACTGTAGATGGCGTCGGAGGATCGCGCCGCACCGGCAGAGCATCGCCGATGCATCGGCGACGCATCGGGGCTGTCGGCGTGGAGAACACCGGGCTCCCTATGGAGCCGCATCGGCGATGCGGCGCGACCCTCCGACCCCACCTGCGAGGCCTAGATTGCTACCCGTCGGTCATGGCTGGAATGCAGCGGCCCTCGGCGACCTTCTGGCGGTCTTCTGACTGATTTCTTGCGATCTTCGGCGGCCTTCGGCGCGAAAGCTGGATGGCTGCGGTTGGGAGGGGTCCGTGATCGAGCACCTAGCGACTCCCTCCCCCGTCCGTCATCCTGGCTCGACTGTGGGGTGCGGGGAGGGTATCCCTGACATCCCCACGTCGTGACAACAAAAAAACACGACGGAAAGCTTTTGACAATTCTCGGTCTCTGGGGGCCCTCACCCGGCCCCGAAATCAACAAACGACGACTGGGCCCCGTCCGAGAGGAAGAGGGGGGGGCGGAGGAGGGAAGGCAGGAAACGAGAGGAGAGGGGGAGTGGAAGAGGGAGGGAGACCGGCTCGACAGACCAGGCGTAAAAAACGTGGCGAGCTCTCCAAGGCACGCTTCGCGGCGCTCAAGCGAGGGAGCGGGAGGCAACGGGAGCACGCGCCTGCCAACCCAACCACCACCAACCCAACTACCAGACCCTTCTCCCCCTCCCCCTCCCCCTCCCCCTCCTCCTCCTCCTCCTCCTCCTCCTCCTCCTCCTCCTCCTCCTTCTACTCATTTTGACACTAAGCGACTGTAGTCCCAAGATCGCCCCCTCCTCCTCCTCCTCCTCCTCCTCCTGCTCCTCCTCGTCGTCCTCCTCCTCCTCCTCCTCCTCCTCCTCCTCCTCCCTCGCGCCCCCCCCCGCCCTATGGAGGCGGAGGGGGGGAGGAGGTGGACCTGGGCGCGCTCGTGCGCGGGCGGCCTTGGGCGGTCGCACAGGGCCGCCAGCCTCTCCTGCCCCCACGAGGCGAGGCCAGGGTCCAGCTCGACGCTCGAGGGACGACGTTCAAGTCTAAGCTGCAGCCCGCGGGGGTTCTGAGAGACCCTCTCCACGAGCCCTGGGACCGTAAGAACACGACGCAGGATGAGGGACTCCTCCTCCTCCTCCTCCTCCTCCTCCTCCTCCTCCTCCCCCTCCTCCTCCTCCTCCTCCTCCTCCTCCTGTTTTCTCAATGCCAAGCTGCAGCCCGCGGGGGCTCTGAGAGGCCCGCGTGAGGTCCCATGTCCTCGATCGAGGCTCGACCGATGGAGCGGTAGAGCCCCGATCGAGCCTCGATCGAACGAGGCGTGATCGATCGACCGAGGGACAACGTTGACGTCGGGCACGTCTCTCTACAGGAGGAACATTCAAAAACAATCCACCAATCATCGGGGGACGATGTGTAGACTCTTTTTGGAAACTTGTTGGATATGTTTTGACTCTTATTTCTTCCGCCCAAAATCCGCCTGTAGGGGGACACGCCCGACCCAAGACCTCGGTGGCGGCCAAGAGGGGGGCGTCCAAAAGGGGGGGGGGGGGGGGGCGCAAATCATGGCCCGCGGCATGTGCGCGGCCCAAGCGGAGAGCCAGGCACGCCATGAAGTAAGCAGAGGCACCACGAAGTCTGAGGAGATATCATGGCCCCCGCCTCGAGATCCCCCCCCCCTTAGTCATCACCCCCCTCTTCCCAGACCCCCGACGTCGTGATTTCTTCAGTGCGTCGACCCCCGAGGTCTCGACCCGTTCCCCGGGACTGGTTTCTCGTCCCGAGTCGGTTTCGGACGGTCCCGAGGGCCGGGAAGGGCCTCCAGAGGCCGAGCGTAAGGAAAAACCTCCCGTCGTGATCTGTTCATTGCCCGAGGGGGTCTGGGCTTGCCGCCCCCGAGGCTCGCGGGGCGACGCGGGCGCGCGGAGTTCCTCCGGGGACTCGCCGCTGGCCGCCCGCGCCGCCGCGGCCGCCAGACGCCGCCGGCCGCCGCCCCCCCCTTCTTCTTCTTGGCAGCCCGCACGCAGAGCCCGCGGGGCCGCGCGCGCGCCCGCGGGGCCTTCTTCTGCGCTGCGGCGCGGCGCCTCCGCGAGAGGCCCGCAGGGGGCCCCCCCTGCGGACACCGCGAGCCCTCAGCACGCAGGCTGCACACGCGTAGGTCCGGCGCGGCGCGCTCGCCAGGACGTGGGCCAAGACGTCGAGCCAACACGAAGCGTGTTCACACGGGCGCCTTGAACGCGGCACGTTCTGCGTTTCAACACGGGCGGACTAGGAGGAGAAGGAGGAGGGGGAGGAAGGGGAGGGGAGGGGGAGGGGGAGGGTAAAGGGGGCGAAGCTGAAGACATGCAGAAAAAGGCCTCTGATGGTCTCTCTGGGGGTTTCCTGGGAGCCTGTAGTGGGCCTCTTGGGGGCCCCGTGGGGCTTCCGAGTGGCAACTCAGAGCCACTGGGAAGTCTTCAGGGACTCGAGGCCCGCGCGAGAATCCAATTGAAGCGGGGGAATCGAAAGGAGTCTGGGCCTCGCACGCCCTGGCATCAGGTCGGGCCTGCCCCCCGCGGGCGGATGTTGCACGACAAGTGAGTAATGCCAGAAAAAAAACAAAACAAAAAAAACATATCGTCCCCAGACTATTTATTCTTATTTTTGGGATATTCCTCCTGGAAAGGGCCGGGCCTGACTTAACCCTGGCAGGTACCCTGAGATCCCGGCGTTGCAGTCTTTGCGCAACGGGCGTTTTCGCTCCGTGTCGGGTCCCGCGGGACCCTCACAGATCGATCCAGCTCGGAAAATGGCGCAGAAAGACCGGGTCTGGAGCTTCGGACGTGAGTTTCTGCGATGTCGCAATGTTGTTCGCAACGTCGGATTTCATAGTTCAGTAGTACATAGTACAGCACCCCGAAATCCGACGTCTTGAAACAAACTGAGACATCGCGGAGAATCACGACTGGAGCCCATTCACTTGCCATCGCTTGGACGTCCACTCCCCATACATTGTGATCCAAGATTTTCCTCGAAGGTCCTCGCCGAAAGAATGAACACGTCCGCGCGAAGCCACATGTTTCGAGTCCAATCGATCTGTGAAGCCCGCGTCTTGGCGAAAGCGCCCGGACTCGCAAAAAATGGAACGCCAGGATCTCACGATAAAGATCGCTGACCAAGGACCGACCACAACGATGTTTAAAACGAAATGTCGTTTACAACGAACAACGTAACGAGGCCCAACGTTCAAAACGAACGTTTGAACGGAGCCGGTGCCAAACTAAACACGAACGACGAAACGGGGCGTTCAAAACAACAACGATCAACCGAACGAGACAACAACGAAACACGAAACAAAAAACACAACAAGGGCCGAAGCCAAGCTAAACAGCGATGTGGTCAGTCCTTGTGGCTGACACGATGCTCAGTTAGAGTGGTGCTCAACCCGTGGTGCTCTTCCGCCCCCCCCGAGGCGCCTGTGGCGAGGACCGGTCGAGCCTTGAGTCGGGCCTGTCCCCCTACAGGCCGATTTTGGACGAAATATTAAAACACAAATCAACTAAAATACCAGAAAATTGTCAAAACATCGTCCCCAGAGGATTGTTGAACCTATTTTTCAATGTTCCCCCTGTAGAGGGACAGGCCCGCCTTAAAGTCAGCGTGGTGCTCAATCCGTGGTGCCCTTCCCCCCCCCCCGAGGCGCCTGCGGCGAGGACCGCTCGAGCCTCGGTCGATCGATCGATCAAGCCTTGATCGATCGAGGCTCGATCGATCGAGGCTCGATCCAGGCTCTACCGCTCCATCGGTCGAGCCTCGATCGAGGACGTCGGACTTCACGCGGGCCTTTCAGAGCCCCCGAGGGCTGCAGCTTGGCATTGAGAAAACAAGAGGAGGAGAAGGAGGAGGGGGAGGAGGAGGAGGAGGACGAGGGGGAGGGGAGGAGGAGGAGGAGGAGGAGGGGAGGAGTCCTTCATCCTGCGTCGTGTTCTTACGGTCCCAGGGCTCGTGGAGAGGGCCGCACGAAAAAAACGGCGAAACCGCTTTGGACCGCTTCTCTCCTCCTCCTCCTCCTCCTCCTCCTCCTCCACCTCCTCCTCACCCTGTTCTTGCTGCGCCCGTTCTTGCCTAGCCCTATGTATGGCGACTTGCAGAACACGGCCGCCCGCTCCAGCGCCGGAGAGGCAGCGGGGGCCCCGGCAGGCTCGCACGCACTGCGAGCCGCCGAGGGCCCCGCCCCCCGCCAGGGCGCGGCCCGCGCGTGCCTCGGAAAGAGTTCCGGGAGGCCCTGGGCCTCGCGGCGATTCCACCACCATCCTCCTCCTCCTCCTCCTCCTCCTCCTCCTTTTCTCCTCCTCCTCCTCCTCCTCCTCCTCCTCCTCCTCGCATCGGCCTCGTCCTCCTCCTCCCCCTCCTCCTCCCCTCCTCCTCCTCCTCCTCTTTCTCCTCCTCCTCCTCCTCCTTCTCTCCCCTCCTCCTCCTCCTCCTCCTCCTCCTCCTCCTCCTCTCCTCCTCCTCCTGATCCTCCTCCTCCCCCGTCCTCCTCCTCCTCCTCGGCCTCGACCTCCTCCTCCTCCTCCTCCTCCTCCTCCTCCTCCTCCTCCTCCCCATCGTGCTCCGCCTCCTCATCCTCCTCCTGCTCCTCGTCCTCCACATCCTCCTGCTCCTCCTCCTCGTTTTCTCCCTCCTCCTCCCCTGGGCGAAGACGCGAGCCCACTGTGAGGGGCCTCGCTGCCCGGCGGGAGGGGGCACCGCAGCGGCGCCCGAGCAAAAACGCGACGAGAAAAAAAAAACGCCGCGCGGCGTTGGCCGGGAAACGGCCGCCCGCATCGGTCGAATTCCATCGGGCAAAGCGTGCACTCCACGCGCCGAGGCCAGGAGAGCCGCGCGAGCCGCCAGTGCCCTCTGCTGGGGTCCCGCCAGCTTGATCACAAGAACTGGGCAGGACTGCCCCCGAAAGTGTGCATCCCTCGGCCCGGCGGCGCAGGGCTGAAGAGGTGGCACGGAAAGGGTCGCGCGGAAGCGGGTCCAGGAGCCACGGGCTTCCCCCAGGACCAGCTCTTCATCCCGAAACGCCTCCTTGGACCGGGAAGGGACCCGGGAGCCCGCAAGCAACGGGCACACCCCCTTTTCCTCCGGGGCCCGCTTCACATCGCCCCATGCTGCCACTGAAGCGCGGGCAGGCCGCCCAGGCATTCGCACCACTGCGAACCCCCGGGCAGGCCCAGGCCCACCGCTGCTGGCTGCCGCCCCTGCAGGCGGGGTCGGCAGCTCGCCCCTGGCAGCTCGCCGCCGCCGACGCCGCCCCTGCAGCGGAGCAGCGGGCCGCTCTGACTCTGCCCGACGCGGGCGCATCGCTCAAGCTGGCCGCCGCCCGCGCCGCCGTGGTCCGGCCGCCCGCGGGCACCTGGCACAGCTGCGAGGCAGCGCGCGGGCCTCTCGCGCGCGGCGGTCCGATGGGCAGAGCCCGAGGATGCACACACAGACCTACTGTCATAGTGGTATCGATGTGCGTCGACATCTAGATACTTATGGTATGCACATGTGCACATGTGTATCCCCCAACTCTTGCAGCCAGCGGATCTTACCCACACGTTGCCGCACTCTCGGTTGGTCCGTGGAGACGTCGCCGCGTCGCCGCCCATGCCGCCTCTTTAGCGCACCAAGATTAGGAGCTCCCCTCACGGGACCAAGTGGGCGCGCTCCTATCCTGTTGGGTGGCGACATCCGAACCCTCCCCGACGAATCCGCGACTCTCCTGCATCGATGGGAGGCGCGCCTAGAGTTCGGATTTCGCCACGCCTTCGACGATAATCCGAACCCTACCCCAGCCGCCCATCGAGCTGCCTGATCGGCGAGAGCAGGGCTTGGATTTCGCCGCCGACCTGTGCCACCGCCCAGCTCGGCGCGCCCCTCACCGCACGCCTGGTGCTCCAATCTCGGGGGCGCGCAAACGCGGATTAGCGATCCTTGGATCTGGCGCGCGGTCGCCAAATCCATGGATCGGGGGAGGTGCCCTCCCCAAAATGCGGCTGGTGCCGCCTCAAATAGCGGCAGAAATCCGCGATTTCTTCCCATGGAAACGGGCTCCGTCGCTAATCCGAGACCCCCGACGTCGTGATCTTTTCGCAACTGGGGTCTGGACACCTTCCCCGGGACCGGTTTCTCATCCCGAGTCGTTCTTTGACAGTCCCGAGGCCCGGTAATGGCCCCTGGAGGTCGAAAATAGCGAAAAACATCCTGTCGCGTTTTTTCACAACGCGAGGAGGTCTGGGATCCACGCCCACTGGATCCATGTTTGCGAGCGCATGAAATTCGGCAGGTCCACCTCTGGCACCGAGCTGGGCGCGCCCCCGCCGTCCCCCATACGCCTCAACTCGGCCCGCGCAGCCCGCGCCGCACAGGCAAGTCCAACTCACACCATCCCGCTCTCTCCCTCGTATACTGGGCGGTGCGCAACATATGCACATATATATAGTAGATGTGTCCATACTTACTGATATGTGTGAACCTATATATACACAAACATCAACATGAATGTGTATACACATGTATACATACGCCTGTATACATAATTAAAGATACACATATGTACGAATGTGAACATCTGTGTACATGTACACATGCATCTATATTGCTATATGTATACGCATGTGTGTATATATATAGTTATATCTATTTATATATACACGTACATGAATATGTGTGTAGCCGCCACCGTGCCGCTGGGAACGGAGAGGGCGTGTCCTCAGGTCCATTGCCCCAGTTCCTGAGCCTCAATCCTCGATCCTGAAGGTTCTGAATGCGCCTGGACCTCGAACTCGCAAATCTCCACGGGCTTCGCGCGCTTCCCCTGGGGGCCCTCGCGGCTTCCCGCATGATTTTGTCGGGCCCAAGAGGGCCCCAGCACGGGCCAAGACGGCCCCAAGAGGCTCCGAGGACGGTCCAAGAGGGCCCCGAGTCGCCGAACGATCGCCCCAAGACGCTCACGATGGCCCCTCTGACGGCCCCAGGGGCATGCAGGAGGCCTCCAAAAGGCCTCCAAAGAGGCCTCCCACGAGGGCCCCAGGAAGTCAACATGATTGATCTCCCGTCGGCGCTCGAAGGTTGTGTTGGCAGTCTCGACTCCTCGGCTTCCCGACACTCCCTGACAGTCCTAGAGACCTCCAAGATCTCCCCAAGATGGCCCAAGAGGCCGCCAAGAAGGCCCCAACACTGCCCAAGAGGCGCCCAATACACCCTGCGAAATGCTTAAGAAATCATGGGTTAAGAAATTCATAGTCTCAGAATTTGAAATCAAGCCCAGAATATCTATTCAAATGTTAGGATTTACATTGAAACATTAAGAATAACCGAGACTCTGGCCGAAAACTCAAGTTTTCTTAAGCATCGCCTGAAGTGTACGGGCCAAGAGGCGCCCAAGACGGCCCAAGAGGACCCATTGACGGCTCCAAGAGGGGCCCAAGGGGGGGAGTCCGAACGGACAGTTCGAGCTCTCGGCTCGGCCCCGAGGAGCCCCCAGAAGGCCCCCAAGAGGCCCCCCACAGGCCTCCGAAAGGCCTGCGAGGTTCCCAAGAGGCTACCAAAAAGCCCTCGAGACCGCTCCGAAGAGACACCAAGCAGCACCCCTGAGAACTCAGACCCACAACTCAGGCACGGTGGCGGAAAGGGCCGAAAGCCATCCGATGTCTGTATAAACGTATGCAGATACATGTATATTTAGATTCAAATATCAAGACATCAATACATCCATCCATCCACCCATCCATCTATACATCCATTTGTCCAGTAACCCATACACATGCAACCATGCAGACATACATACCTACACCGACATGCATATATACATACCTGCCTAGCTATATACATGTATACATGTATACCTACATACACACATACATGCATACATACATACCTACATACATACTTATACACATGCATTCCTGCATACCTGCATACCGACCTACCTACCTACGTGCATATCGCATTCATGCATACATGCATACTTGTCTGCATGCATACAAACATGCATACAACCGTCACTACATACAACCGCACAGTAATGCATACAGTCAGGCATGTATGCATGCATACAAATCAACACACATACACATACATGTATGCACGCATACATGCATAAATGCACATACGTGCACACACACACACACACCTACACAAACACATCGCACCATACATACAACCATAGATACATCCACACATACATACATACATGCATGCATGCATACAGACATGCATACACATCTACATACACACATGCATACACACAGAAATGCATACGTGCATGCATGCATACATGCATGCATACGTACACACACAGGCACACACCACCGTACATACGTACCCACATATAAGTACATCCATATATTCACAAAATGCATACATACATCCATACACGCACACATACACACATGCACGTACACATGCGTAAATGTATACATGCATGCATGAGCCTGCATGCAGACATACTCACAGACATCCATACATACATGTATACGTACGCACGTACATATACACATACACGCATACACACATTCATGCATGCGTGCATACGTACATGCATCGACACATGCACAATCGCGTATGCACATGCTTACACGTATCCGTATACATATACACATACATACATACATACATACATACATGCATGCATGCATACATACATACATACATATCAACATACGTGCATACATGCATGCATGCATACATACGTACAATGATGCATACACATATACATACATACAACCATACAAGCATACATACATACATACATCCATACATACATGCATACACACATACTTATATACATACATACATAGTTACACACATATACATACATATATACATACATAGATACATACATACATACATGCATACATTCATACATACATACATACACACATACATACATACAAACATACATACATACATACACACATACATACATACATACATACATACATACATACATACGCACACATACATACATACATACATACATACATACATACATACAAACATGCGCACATACATACATGCATACATACATACAGCCAATGCTTGCACGCGAATGCTGTTCTGGGGGATGGGCGTCTTCCGTACCTGGTGCCCTCTTTACCCTGCGTGCCGAATGCAAATGGGCACCGGTGCATCTGCTGCGTTTTGGGCTTCAAAACCGCAACCCTTGCTTCAGCGTCGGCCTGCATGGCCGACCCGTGGAGACCGCGGCGGGCTCGGCGGCGGCTGCGTCGTGGCTCGCGGGTTTTTGCACGCCCGTGCCGCTGCCACCGCAGCTGGACCGACAGCCCCGGCACCCTCGAGCTGCTCGAGAAGCAGCTCGACCGCTGCGGGCCCGAGAACATGCAGCGCCCGTGCCCGCCGCCTCCGGCGCCGGAGCCTTGCCCGCCTTGCTCGCAGGCGATCTGGGGCTTCCTGGCGGGGAGCCTGCTGACCGGGCAAGCAGCCTGCGGCCTGGCGGCCAGGCAGGCGCGGCCCCTGGCGCGTGCGGCGCCGGCCAGGGCGCCTGTGGCGCCTCCTGGGTTGCCCTTCGCGGCCCCGCCGCCGCTGCCTGCGCCCCCGGCTGCCGCGGAGGCGCCAAGCGCGGGAGGGGCTGACGCGGGTGCCCGGCGGCGCGTGGTGCCGCGCGGTGGCGGCGTGGTCGTCACCTGAGGAGGATGTAACTCAAGGTTTTGGACGACTCTCCAGATTGACTCTCGCGCTGTGGGCGCTACCCCCCGAAGTCTGGAAGTCTCTTGCGAAGCGCCTCAAACCTAGTGTGCGGAGAAGGAAAATTAGGGAAGAATGTAGAGACGAGGGGACCCCCAAGGAACTTTTCAGGCGCCCCAGGACTTCCGAGGACCTCGAAAAGGCGAGTGAAACAACTCAGGACAACGGAACGAAAGCACGAACCGTTTCATTACCAGCAATCCTCATCTTGCCACCCCGAAGCCATTTACAGATTTTCAAGTGGCTTTGCGTGAAGCGTCACCCTTTTCCAAATCCATTCAGGATGCCGCGTTCTAAAGTTACCGTCGCCGATGTCAAGGCCAGGCTGAAGGTTTCGAACGAAATCAAGAATCAGCGCGGCAAGAAGATTGCGTCCCTCACTAAGCAGATCACTCGTTTGCGGGCTCTCAAGCAGAGGAACAAAGAGCTAGCCAAGGAGGTGAAGGACACGAGGAAGCGCTTGGCCAGGGTGGAGGCAGAGCTGACGAGGGTTGGTGCGAGGGCAGTCGCGAAGCCGAAACCCAGGCCGATCCCCCAGGGCCCGCCCGCTGCTGCGCTGCATCACCATGGTGGTTTCCTTCAGGTTGGCAGCCTCATCGTCGCCAATGAGATTGGCGTTGTGCATGGCGTCATGCAGCCATCAGGGCCGCAGTGAATGACCGCTCAACGCTCCCGTGTGCTCCCGATGTTTCCGTGTCGCCGTGTCACGCCGTGTCCCGTTTTAGGAGGTGGAGCCAATGTGGGTGCAGGCCGCCGCCAGGCCAATATGATTACATGTATTTAGTTGCCTCGCTTCGTAATCTCTTGGCGCGTAGTAGGGACACCAATGAATATGGTCTGGCTTTCTTCGCCAGGCGACCAGGCGAGCTCTCTGCGCATTCAGCGTGTAGTAAAATATAACTTTGCAACAGCGCCTGGGACATCCTCGCGGTGAGAGCAAACATCTTCGTGAGACATCCTCGCAATGGTTGGCTGAGACAGCTTCGCCAGGGGGTGGGGCCACAATTGGTTAGCTTTCTCGCAATAAGAGCTCGTAGTTGTCTGCGGCACCCTGGCGAACAAATGGGAATGATTCCTTGCGCCCTCCTAGGTCATATTCGCAATAACGACAAGTGCCAGCGCATGCTGATGATATGCAACCACCTGCCGCTCCCGCTTGAGACTGACTCACTAGCAACAAAAGGAGCGTTTCAAATTGAGGCATCCTCGCAATCAAAGCTTGAGACTGACTCACTAGCAACAAAAGGAGCGTTTCAAATTGAGGCATCCTCGCAATCAAAGGGATGCCAGCTCCCCCCCCCGCCCCCCCCCCCCCCCCCCCCCCGCCAAGAACGCAAACGCCCCGCGCTATCCAAAATGCAAGCGTTACCCCAAAGACGTAAGTCACCCCCCTCCTGCCACCAAGCTCATCCTGCTCCCCAGCGCCCCCCAGCCGTTTTGGCTTCAAACTCATGACTGCGCCAACTCCAGCTGTGTTCTGGCAGATCAGAGGATTCGTATCCCAGCATTCGGACAATGGTGTGTTCCGCAGCGCTGATGTTGTAGCTTTCTGTCGGAGGCTTCTTGGCGAAGACCGAACGGGCTCAGACCGCGGCGTCACAGCTGCGACCTTGAGAGCCCGCATTAGATGTTTGGAAGACCCTTCGAGCATGACGGTTTCAGTTGGGCAGTTGACCACGATATTTCAAACGCTGTGCAGTCTGACGCTCACACGTGACCAAGAGCAGGTCGTCACGCGCATTGCGGCAAGCAGGTCAGCTCGGCCTTCTACAGGGCTGGCGGCTATAACTGACGGCTCCGCTGGCGATCGTTCATCGGCTGCCCTGGCGAAGTACTCTGATGATTCGGTCACCATGGATGAGCTTAGAGAGCAGCTGGTTATCAGTGATGCCATGCACGCCGAGCTGAAGGCCGACCGAGCCCGCCTGGTCAAGCGCCTTCGCATCGCCGAAGCTCAGCGCAACCAAGCCTTGCAATTAGTCGCTGCCAAGGACGCTGAACTTTCTGAATTGAAGGCAGTCTTGAACCTGAGACATGGGAAGCGATCAGTATCACTTCCTGGGGGGTACACGCTTGCCCTGAAGAGAAACCTGCATGGACATACATCGTGTGCGTCGGTGCTCGCCATTCTCGGCGGCGAGGCAGAGCGCGGAGGACTCAGGGATAAAAGCATAGTTGTGCGATTCGAGCATGCGGCATGTTTGGTGCAGCGCTGTGTCTCATCTGACCTGTATGTCAACATGATCCCTATGGAGGACATGGAAGCTGGATTCGAGGTGCACGCGTACATGGGGGACGCCACGAACGAAGATGCTTGTCAGAAATCCAAGGTGCAGGTGGGCTTTGTGTTTTCATCGTTTATGCATGGCGGCTTGCCAGCTGTAGCGCATCTGTCTTGTTGTGACTTGCAGGTTATTCGGGCCTCAACCGCGGTGGAGCTCGAACAGATCATTGTGAAGCAGCTCAAGTCTGTCAGTTGTCCATCGTGGGTTTCTCCACCACCACCGCTGGCGTATTTCAGGGTATTCATCATGATGCTAGATAGCGCTGCGGACAACGTGGCGGTTGTCAAGGCCATCGTGCGCTATCTCAGCGACGTTCCCAATGTTGCCATGATATCACAGTTTTGTTTGCTGCACCAGTACTCGTTGATGATGGGCGCATTCTACACAGTCATGGAGTCTTTTGAACTGGGCGGGGAGGATGCATTCAAATATGTATCGAGGCTCGCTGCGATTGCGAACACCTGGAGGATGCCAGGGGGTGGTCGAATCATTTGGGATACTTGCGCTGAGTGCTTCGGCGAGGAGACCGCCAGCCTCATGTGCAGCCGAACGCCTGGGAGAGCGATCAGGACACGATGGGGGTCACTCGGCACGATAGAGCACGTCGTCATGACGGGCAGGGCGTGCCTCGGGGCTGTGTTCGCGGCCGCCTTCGGCGAGAAGGCGAGGTCTTCCCATGATAAGAAGGCTGCCAAGCGGCCATTGGAAGACGAGGCGGCGAAGCATCGGAGCGAGGCCAGACAGTTCAAACTTTTTTCGGTGAGTGCCCTGACAGATGCGAGGTTCCTTATCCAAGTGGCATTGTCTACCATTGCCCAAAATCCACTTCGAAGGTTTTTCCTGTGGGTCCAGAAAGAAACTGCATTGTTCAACGAGCGCTGTGAGTCTGCTTTTACCAGCTGCGGCGGCCCTTATCTGGGGCCAACCGTGATGTCTCAGCTTGTCGCATTCAAGGAGGCCGAGCTTCGAAACGAGTTTAACAAACTTATTTCTTCAGAGAGCTCTGCCATGGTGTGGGATTCCGTCTGGGGGTCGGTGCCTCAAGGGATGGAGGCAGACACCCGCGCATTGGGCATCACCTTGGTGTGCTCTGCTGTGTGCCAATGGGACATGAGGATCAGATCCCGCACATCTGCATTCCCAGCTCTTCTTTTGCTCTGCGTTGAAAAAGGCCCGACCGATGTCTGCGAGCGTCGGCGTGGCGTAGCGGCGATGTTGATTGAGCTGTCTTCGCATGGCGATGCATGTCTGGCCCAGCCGAACTGTGACTGGACGATGAAGCTTTTTGCACGATGCAGGCGGGAGTTCGTTGATATGGCCGAAAGTGGTCTTTGCGACGCTCTCTTGCATTCTTCGATTCTCTTGGTCAGATCGGCGCGGAGGACCGATGCCCAGAAGGTCGAGGGCGCCAACAGCGTTTTGCAAACGATTTGCAGGCGCGCCCCTGGCATACACATACCACTGGCGAGCGATCGTTTGTCATTGAAGCTGGGTGAAACACCTACCGTGCGTGAGTGCGTGGCACTTCATTCAGACGCCCTTGCGCTTCGAGATGCCCCGCAGCACGCTAGCAGATTCGCGGCCACCATGGATGGGCCACTTGCTGGCCCCTACGCTGCCGCAGCAGCGCCCCCAGTGCCCATCGCCGGCGGCCGCCCGCCAGCGGCGGCGACGACGGCGCCTGACCCTTTCGACGATTTGACCGACATTTCTGGCAGGGAGGCAAGGGGCGTGCAAGCAGCATGCTCGCGGGCTTGCGTCATCGACGCACGCAACGTGTTCGTGGTAGAGGTGAAGAGGGAGACGGTCGGCCCGCCGTTCAAGCTGCAGCCGTTCATTCTCGGCGCGCGCTTGTACACCACCTGCTGGTGCGTTGAGCGCAAGGTCGAGGGTGACAACGTCTCGCTGCGCTTGCCGCTGCGCACTTTCAAGGTTGCCGCGGAGCTCGTCAAGGTCTTGAGGGCTGAGAGGCACCGCCTGCAACACATTAAGATTAATGTCTTCACAGTGCGATGGGCATCTTGGTCACATGGGAGAATCACGTCTCGCAGCGCATCAACTGTCAGGCCGAGGTTGGCCTCTCAGGCGAAGAAGCCTAAGGATGCGCCGACTGCTGGTGACGAGGGCGGCGAAGCTGATGCAGATCTATTCGACGTGCCTGCTGACGATGACGACCACGACTTGTTAGGAGAGTGGCTGGCGGATATCATGGGCGACGACGATGTAGACTTGGGTTTTGGCGGCGCTGACGATTTGGAAGACGGTGATCCTTCGGGCGAGCCTGCCGACGTCGACGGCGCTGGTGCATTGCCAACTGCTGGTGACGGCGGCCTGTCCCAACTCCCATTCGTTCTTGTTCATGCCACTTTCCATGTAGATAGCCTTGAGGTCGTAGTCGATGAAGTTTTGGAGTCGTGCCGCAATGGGTTCGACGGCGTTGCCCTTGCGAGGGAGGAGGCAGCGAGAGTAGCAGACCTCCCTCTTGTGAGGCATCGCATCAGCTTAGTTGTAACTCGGATTGGGGATGGGGCGGTGGGCGAGGGGGTGGGCCTTGAATGCTCTGGTTGGTGCGTTCTGTTAATCAGGTGGGAGGACGCCGCTTCGAAAGTAGGGAGGCCGCTTCGGACAGATGACTTTGACAGGTTGGTCTTTCATTTGCTTGCGCCCAGGGATTTTAGTTCCAGCATTGTTGTCGCACCTGACATAGGAATGTCATTGCGCAAGAGCTCAGCAGGTGCCCGAGATAAGCTGCCTGAGTGGGTCATTGCTTTGAGGCGTTCTGAGGAGGCAAAACTAGATGCTGGCCCTTCAGACGTGTTTTGCGTGGCGTGTAGCGTCGCTGCTGTTAGTCATGGGGCTGGCGACCCAGCCGCAGCGCAGTCGGCCTCGAGGTTCGTGTGCTGCAAGTGTTTGAGGGGTTGGCACTTGGAATGCAACGGAACGCTAGCGTACATCAATGGCGCTCAGGGGTCTGGCTTGTCATGCCACGATCGCGGCGCAACGTTTCAGTGCGCCGCTTGCGCGAGCTTCTAGTTTCTCACTCTGTCTGTCGACGGGGAGTTCAGTCAGAGTTGGCCACCGAATTGAAGAAAGTCATGTAATTGCCTTGTAAAGAGACCAGCGTCAACGAAACCGCCATCGTTAATTCCTTGTGCCGTCGGGGCTCGCAGCTGGCTGATTTTGGAAATCGGTCGGCCGTCCTGGCGGCGTTGGGAGTCAACGTGGTAGTTGCGATGACTCCATAAGTCTGTAGAGAAGGCCTCTGCCATTGACTCTCGGAGTCAGTCGACATACCTCTCCCGTTGACTCTGGGAGTCAATGCGCACGCGGCGTTGACTCTGGGAGTCAACGGGAGGGGGGCGACGTTGACTCTGGGAGTCAACGCGGGGGGGGTGGCGTTGACTCTGGGAGTCAATGGGGGGGGTGGCGTTGACTCTGGGAGTCAACGGCGGGGGCGGCGTTGACCCTGGGAGTCAACGGGAGGGGGGTGGCGTTGACTCTGGGAGTCAACGGGGGGGGGGGCGTTGACTCTGGGAGTCAACGGAGGAGGTGGCGTTGACTCTGGGAGTCAACGGGCGGGGGGTGGCGTTGACCCTGGGAGTCAACGGGGGAGGTGGCGTTGACCCTGGGAGTCAACGTGATGGGAGTGGCGTTGACTCTGGGAGTCAACGGGGGGAGGGGTGGCGTTGACTCTGGGAGTCAACGGGAGGGGGGGCAGCGTTGACTCTGGAAGTCAACGGGAGGCGGATTGCGGATTGACTCTGGTGGTTGACTGAAGCAGCGCATTGCCTCCTAGGGGTCGGTGAGCACCGGTTCTGAGAACATGCAATCAGCATCTGGTTTGGAATGTGTCTCAAACGTGCTTTTGAATCTCACCTCGCGGATCCTTAGATGGGGCTGTGTTTCTGGCGAAACTAAGCAGAACTTGAAACGAATCCAGTAGAGCTGATACGAAACTGAACAGGTCCGCAAAATCAATCAAAGTGAACAAGGAACCGCATGCTCAAACATTAAAGCTCAGCTCACACATAACAAGGAAGGAACACGTTGTCCTATTCGAATGTGATCTGTGAAATGTTGAGCCACGCTTGAAGAGAACCATATCCTGTGTGACTTCCCGCCAACCTCCTCCTTAGCCGTTTTGGCTCAACTGTTTGCGGATCGTCGTTCTTCTTGCGGCATACCGAGGTATCGCACGCCGCACGTTCGAGGCGCCAGGCACGTGCCATGACGAGCCCGTCGTCGTGCTCGCCACTGCCTTCGACAGCCAGCGTGGCCGAGGTGGTCGCAGGGATTTCTCAGGAGGATCGCTTCGACAACACAGGGAAATTCCAAGCGATCGGAGACATGATCCCGACCTTGGACGGCGCTGAGCTCCAGCAGGCCGTTGACATGATGCACCTCCTTGTCCCTTCGATGTCGCTGGCTTTCACCAGCGAGCCCGAGGGCAAGGGTGAATGGCTGCACGCCCGCGACCCCCTCAACGACAGGGGCGACGCCGCCACGGTGCAGGAGCGCAAGGCAAGTGTGGAGGCGAAAGGCATCTTCACTGGATTGCGCTCAGGAGCTTGGTGTAGGCCGCAGACTAATACGCTGGTAGTGACGCCGCAGACCAAGATGTATTTCATGCACTGGGCTTCTCTGATGGAGGGGTTGAAAGAAGCTTTCGAAGACGCTGCCAACAGCAACAACAGTAAGGTGCTCAACTCGGTGATGACAGGCATTGCCAATTGCAAGGTCTACAGGTACGACATGCCCGACCACGTCGTCAGCTACGTCGTTGGCCTTGGCAACGAACAGGATGAGGAAGCAGCCGCGATGATATTCCTGCAAGTCTACCGCTCCACCATCCTTGCGAACGCCTCGTGGAAGAGGAAGGCGGACGGTGCGCACTGGACGAACAAATCGCTTGGACAGGGTCTGTACGAGTCAAAGAAAATCGACCATGAACAAGATGTTCAAGGGCGGGCTTCGCTGGGTGAACGTCAAATCATTTGAGCGGAGCTTTTCCTTTTTTCGGGACGCTAGCAAGATTAAGATGACTGATGAGGACGCCACCCTGTGGACTACCTACAACAAATGGTGCATGCAACATTGCGACTTCAAGTGGGTCCAGAGCGAGATGAAGAACGCCGTGATCTTCAAGAACAACTCTGGTCCTGAAAACGTTCGCCTGGTCAAGCCCCGAACGCGCCATGGACGCGTTGAAGTGCATGCTCCCGCGGCTCCATAGCAAGAACAAGTGCGGCATCACCATGGTTGGGAAGAGGTGCGTCGAGCACGTCACTGAGGACACGCTTCTCGGCCTCACGAGCAAAGTGAGCAATGACAAGATCAAGCAGGTCATCTCGGACGAGATCATGAAGCAGGGGAAGAAGGCTGCTGCTGCGGCAAAGAAGGAGGCGGGGAAGAAGGACAGTTCCACCGCCAGGAGGCAGAATTCGAGCCCGACTCAGACAGTGGCGGACCCGTCTGAAGAGCTCAACCAGGATTGCATGCACGGGCGGATCGATTGCTTGATCACCCAATGCTCGGAGGTCTTCTGCATGAGCAGCAACGAGGTCGATACCATCAAGGGCATTTGCTTGACGGCGGCCCTCGAGGGCCAGGTGGCCCTCGCCATCCAGGATGGGAAGCCCAAGGTGTACAAGTGTTGGACGAGCCTGCGGAAGGTCATCAGGAAGTACGCCGCTTCGGTGAGCGGGGTTGTCACCGATCGCGACATCGACGACGACAGCGATGAGGATGATGACGATGATGCGGATGATCGCACCATCGAGAGCTGGTCAGAGGGCGACGCGATCACCTACCTGACGACGGAGGCCAACGTCACCATGATGAAGACCGCGGTCGCCTTCTTCAAGCAGAACGATCTTGCCGTGCCGATTGCTTGCCAGATTGCACCATCGCAATGTGCCAACACTTGCCTTATGCAGGTCATGTCGGATATCCACGCGGCGAAGCCCGAAGAGCAGCACATCAACGACAGCACCCTCTTGGACATCGTCAACGGCCACGCTTGGGCAACTATTACATCCGTGCTATCCGACGAGCTCGTGACCGCCCTGGGCCAGCTGGAACTCCTGAGCGCCAACGAGAAGCTACGCGCCGCCATCCAGGCGCAGACTCCGACGGAGAACTGCTCGTCGGATTTCTTGCAGCTGAAGGAGATGGGCGTCGGCCGTCAGGGAGTCAGGACTCCTGCTAATCAAAGTTTCGTTTCCTCTGCCATCCTCCTCCTTCCTCCTGCCCTCGCCTGTGTCCTCCCCCTCCCCTTCCTCCCCCGACGTCCTCCCTCCTCCTCCTCCATCCCCCTCCCCCCCTTCCTCCTCCCCCTCCTCCTTTCCTCCTCCTCCTCCTCCTCCTCCTACTCCTCCTCCTACTCCTCCTTCCTCTTCTCTCCCAGCTGCGGCAGCGGAGGAGGGTGTCCTTTCCAAGCCCCTGGGCCCCCTGGGCCGAAGTTCGGCCCAGGGGCTTGGATCGGCCGCCGAACCTGCCAGACTGCGGGCTGCGTGGGGGGAGGGGAGGAGGAGGCGGAGGAGGAAGGAGGTGGCCGGGCAGGGAGGATAAAGGGAGGAGTTTTTTTTTGCGAGCCCGAAGGGCCATGCGGATCAAGTACTGGCTGCTGGTTCTCACTCGCGTTGGCGCCATTCCCTTCAAAGGCGTGCCCGCCAACTCCGTTGACGCCTGCATGCGCGCCATCTTGCCGTCGGAGTTCATGCATTTTGTCAGCGGGCTGCTGACGAGCGGCACCGCGCCCGACGAGCTGCTGAAGATCGCGGACGGATCGGGCCTGAGCGACATTGCATTCCTCAAGGCCACTGCGAAGGAGCTTCTTCGCGCCTGCGAGTTTGTTCAGACTCATAGCTCCACGGAGTTCCAGGTGAAGCTGAACACGTACAAGCTCGTCTTGGAGAAGGCTTCGACCGCTCATATCATGAAGGAAGCCGAGAAGTACCAGGTGGCTTGCCCGAACTTGTCCATATTCGTGGCTGAGAAGGCGGCCGTGGCGCGCGGTCTCGTAGCCGCCTTCGAGCAGCGACACGTGGACGATAAGGCTGCCAGTGAGCTCGTGGCCGCGGGTACCTCAGAGGCGGCGCTGCTGCGGCGCATCCAGGCGGCCTTCGCGTCGACGCTCAAGGTGGGGCACTCGCCGAGCAAGAAGCGCGCTCGGCAGTCTGAGGCGATTGTTCCAGTTCCAGCTGAGGGCGACGATGTGCCTGGAGAGATCGATATCCGCTCAGTTTTTTTTAGGGCCATGTCCGACGAGGCGGCGCCAGAGGGCGACGGCTCCTTCGACTATGCCAGCTGCGGCGTTGTCACCAAGCTGCTGTGCAACAAGCTCCAGGCAGATTTGTTCGCGAACGCAGCGTCGGGCAACTGGCTGAAGGGCTTGGGCGGAGTCTTCTTCGAGCTGGGCACCGACAAGCAGGGGGCCCCCAAAGTGGTGGACATCTTCCAGCGCCCAGGCTCGATCCAGACATCCTTCGAGTTGTGGGGCCGCGTTGTCCCTAAGGCCGTTGCTCGCAGCATTAATCGCGCCAGCCTGATTCCTATCGGCAGTTCGCGCGGCATCGAGTTGTTTTTAGAATTTTATGGCCATTTCGAGTACGGCCTTTCAGAGAGCTGCCCAGGTTGGCTGGTCAAGCCGACAAGGGTCAGGCCAGCTCCGAAGCCGAAGGCCATGCCCAACGGCAAAGCCAAGGGCAAGGCCAAGGCGAAGGACGCTAGCGCTGGCGCCTCTCTTGTCGCCGAGCTGTCCGCTGACAAAGCTGAGAGCGTAGTCGCTGAGATTGCGACCCACCGCGTCGATCACGAGGATTGGCACATGACCATCCAAGTGTTCGGCAAAGATGTTTCTTTCACGTTTCAGAAGCCGCGTTTGGTTCAGATCGCTTCAGGGGTGGAGGAGGGCGTCCCCCTGCGGAGGAGCCTCGAAGCGATCGATACGAACCCGCACTACTTTGCTGCTGGCGACTCGGCGGCGGCGGGCGGGCAGAAGCAGAACACTAAGAAGCCCCGCTTGTCGAAGCAGACGTGTTTCGCAAACAAGTGAGCATGCGGAGCGTCAATTTGACTCCGCGCCCAATTTTGTTTCAGACCCTGTGGTCTGGCCCAGACCGTCTGGGCTCTCCCCGAACTTCGGTCTCCAGAGCTCGCAGCTACTCGAATGTCTGGATTAGTACGGGACAATGGAGGACAGCAGGAGGAAGAGGAGGAGGAGGAGGAGGAGGAGGCGTCTTTCGAGTTGGAGTGCATGTACATAGTACTACTCGTTGCATCGGGGATAGCACTGAGGCTACTCCACAGCTGCGTTTGGTTGCCGACGGGGATGCATATCGGCGCACGACGCCTCTCTGTTCGTTCGCGGTTTCTTGAGCCGATGTGGTTGACAGCGAGATAGTGAGAGCAAGGTTCCTCATCGTATCGTCCTCCTCCGCTGCCCTCCTCTCTGCCATTGCCCAGCCCATCCTTCTCTTTCCTCCAGCTCCGACCGACGCTGCCGTCGGCATCGTCGCGTCGGCGCTGACGTTGGTGCTGCTGCCGCTGTTTTTTTTTGTCATCCCCGCGTCGGCACTAGTTGAGTTCGGTTCGTCTTGGAATCATGTTTTTGGAGGCCCATGGTGCAAATGTCGCTGTTTCGGGTGCGCATGTTATTCAGTAGGCTGTCGCCGACTTTCAACCAGACCACCCCAAAAAACAATTGACAAGGCAATCGTTCGCAGCGCTGGAAAATAAACAACACCATACGAAAAAAAAAAAAAAAAAAAAAAAAAAAAAAAAAAAAAAAAAAAAAAAAAAAAAAAAAAAAAAAAAAAAAAAAAAAAAAAAAAAAAAAAACGAAGTCGAATCGGACGCATGCATTGTTACAATTCATCCGACACTGACAGCGCAAACCCATATCATCACGTTGCAAAACTATATGACGTCGAAGGCCCAAAGGGCCAGAGTCAATGTGGCGATCCTTGCAAAACGAGCTCACGCAACCTCCTCATCGTCACCGCCTGATGGCGGCGCTCGAACCGGGGTCAAACGCGTGCGTGCGCGAGGTACGACGAGGTCGGCCCCCCGGGCGCGCTATGGCACGAGAGGCTTCTTGGCCTGGGTTACCGCCAGCCTCTATGTGGTGCTGACGTCGGACTACGACATTTTCATCCAGCAGTTGGACATCGCGAGCACAGACCTCAGGGGGTTGCGTTTCGGCCCATCGGGCGGGGGACTCCCCGTGGGCCTGGCGGGCGGCCGGGTGTACCGTTTCACCGTGGCGCCCGCGCCGGCCGAGCTCGTGGCGCTGCTGGCCGAGGGGGATTCAGCGGCGATCGTGGAACGGCAGGCGCGCGGGCTGGCCCAGCCCGCGGGCGCGGCCGCCGCAGGCGGCGCGGAGGGCATCGCCCGCAGTGCCGCTGCCGCTGCCCGCGCCCCCGGCGCCGCCCACCCCCGGCGCGACGGCCTCGCACGGCGCTGGTGGCACGCGGGTGCTGGACGTGCCCGGCAGGAGCCGCGTGGTCGGGCAGGAGGCGCTGCCACCTGCGGCGCTCGATGTCGGCGGCCGCTCCGCGGTGACCCTCGCGGGCGAGGTCTGCACGGTGACGCGGCTCGAGCCGAACGCGGACATCGACGCCTGGGCCCGCGCGGGGCGAGCCGCGGTTGCTGGCCATGGGTGCGCGGCGCCGAGGACCACGCCCTCTCTGGCCGGCGCCAGCCTGCTGGTCCGCGAGCCGAGCGTGCCGATCCGCCTGCGGGGGCCCCCCCACGATGGGCGACGCGGTCAGCGGGCTGCAGTCGCGGGCACCAGGTGGGTTCCTGGCACCCCACGAGCGCTGGCTCGCCGAGTCGCGCGTGGGCGCGGGGCCCCGATCGGCGCACGAGCACCGGGGTGATCTCGAAGGCCCTCGAGCTCGCGGTGTCCGACGGCCTCGACCTCGCCAACCTCACCTCATATGGAGTACCTGAACCGACGCCGGCAGCTGCTGACCCCGAGAAGGCGGACTTCGAGGGCGCGCACCACGTCATGGGGGAGGACGAGGTGTCGTCAGGCGCGCTGGCGGCGCCGTCGCTGCGGGAACACGTGGCGGCGGAATTCTCGAGGGAGGGCGCCATCGACAAGGAGCGCCGCAAGGCGAAGGAGGCGAAGAAACCAGGCCCCAAAGGGGCCAAGGAGAAGGACTGACCGCTCGCGCGAGCCGAGGCGGCGGGGCTCGATCCCCACCTGTCGCAGCTGCCTCGCCAACTTCAAGTCGCCGGGCGCCGCCCCGCGGCGCAGGTCGCCCTCCCCAGAGGGTCGCGGATCAACGGAAATGGATCCGGCAGTTTGCGTGGGTTGGGCATTAGCAAAACGACTCAACGAGGTCTGCCAAAGCAACCCAGCGGATCAACAACCAACCATCGCGGATCAATCTTAAGATCACGGTGTTGTATGATGATGAATGATAATGTTAAAAATCTCTACGAATCACAATATTAGGGTGAATGAACATAGTATGCATATGATGATAAACCACCACAGTTTGCAACTGTAGCTCAAATCAATTAGCGCCGCCCGTATGTATATCATGGCGAATCACCATGTTACGGTGAACCACCGAATTGTACATGTGATGACGAATCTCCATATGATACAAGTGGTGGTCGTTGCTCCCGCGCGTAGCGTAGCAAAATGGCACAGCATGGCGTAGAATAGCGCATGCAGCTGGCGCTTGCAAATCTGCATCCCGCACATTGCTACGCCGTTAACATGCGCCCTCCATCCGCGTAGCCGCTGCAAAGTTTTTCCAACTATCACGAAGGCACTGCGGTGCGACACCGCGCGGCGCCGCAAATGTTGCAGGTCGCGCGGACGCGCATGCGGTTCTCATACCATCAAAACGCGGAACGATCATACGAAACAGCGCTCGTCGATGTCCTCAGGCATGTTGCCTTGTGCGCAATAGCTTGCATAAACATTGCAATGTGCAAATGAGCCAAGTTGCTGCTCATGACACATGCGCGTGCTAACGATTCCACGAACCATACATTGTTTATGGTGGAATTTTCAACTTCCAAATTTCCAGGGGGCGGGGAAATGTGTGCCTCTCCTCCTCCCTGTCTAGCTGCGCCTCGTCCTCCTCCTCCTCCCCCTCCTCCTCCTCCTCCTTCTCCCCCTCCTCCCCCTCCTTCCCCGACCTCCCTCCTCCTATCCTCGCCCCTCCTCCTGGCCCCTCTTCCTTCAATTTTCAATGCCTGCAATTCAATTCAATGCACGTGGCGCCCCTGAGGGCCCAACTTCGGGGAGCTCGGGCCTTCCTGAGGGCCCCTCGCGGTCGCAGAGGGCCTTCGTGAGGGCCCATTTTCGGGGAACTCGGGCGAGCGAGGCCCCACAGCAGAATGTTGTTTTTCGCCGAGGTGTTTTCCCCCATCGCTCACGCGAAACTCTCACGCGCCCAACCGCAAACACACGATGGCGCGCGCGGTTCCACCACGGTAGGATTTCCGAGCCGAGTCCAGCCGGGGCGACGCTCACCTCGGATGGATCACCATTCTGCCGTGTCGCCTCGCGCCGCGTCGCAGAAAGGCCTCCCAAACAAACCTGCAACCTCAAGTAAGCAAACGCGAGGCTCCAAGGCAGGAGGATTGTTTCGCCGAGCCGCCGCGCGCAAAAGAAATACACGCCACATCAAGGGCGCGCAACAGTTTTCCGAGCCGAGGCCAGCCGCGGCGACGCTAACTTTGGCTGAATTGATCCTTCTGCCTTGGAGCCTCCAAACGCTTCGGGCTTGGAGGACCGAGCCAGGGAGAGAAGGGGAGGGTCATCCAGAAAAGGCCAGGTGCAGGCGCCAGCGTGCGCCACGTGCTGTCGACGCGCCTACTTTGACAGGCGGGCAGGGCTGCAAGGGGCAGGGCGGCTGCATGTGAAGGGTCCAGCGCATTGCGATACATATATATGTGTATATATATATCAGGCGTTGATTGTATGTGTGTTTTTGTTGAGTGCGTGTGCGTGCTGGGTTCCCCTTCACGGCGCGAGAGCAGACGCGGCCTTCGCCTCGTCGCTCATGCCCTCGGCAAGACATGAGGCAACTAGCACGCAAAATGGGGAAGGGTATTCCTGGGACTCACGCTGGCGTTTCTTGTCGCCCGTCGTCCACCCCCCTCCCCAGGAAGTGCTTTCAGCGCCATCCCTGCGTGGAGTAGTCACTGCAAGCATTTGTTTCTGATCACCTAATCTAGCATCGGCTTCCTGCTTTGACCTCGCAAGCTTATCCAGAAAAGATGCGGTGCCTCGCAAGTCCAGCGGCTTTGGGGAGACACCGCCGAAAAAACCAAGCCACGTTGTTACATGATTTGCCGATGTCATGTCGAGGGCGGATGCAACCTCTTGCACCCTATACAAAAACGAACACTTCGGTTGCTCTATGACGTAGGCAACGGAGCGGGTCGCAAGGAACATCATGATGTGAGACCTTGCTGGGCGGACGGGGCGGGGGAGCACGTGGACGCGCCCGCGTTGCGCGAGGGAGGGGGGGGGATGAGGGGGAAGTGGGCGAGGGGGAGTAGGGGGAGAAGGAGGAGGGGCTGGAAGAACAAGAGATAGAGAGGGATAACAAACAAATAAAGCTGATATAAGTGGACGAAGAGGAGTAGGGCGAGAAGGAGGAGGGGCTGGAAGAACAAGAGATAGAGAGAGATAACAAACAACTAAAGCTGGGATGGTGAAGAAGGGGGGTGAGGATGAGGAGGGAGGCGAGGATGGGAGGGATGAGGATGGAGATGAGGAAGGGCGTGGAGGACAGGGAGGGGGAGGAAGAGGGGGGGAGAAACACGATAGCTCCCTTGCCGCCCTGCTCATTTTTCCTGGTCCTCTTCCGATGTCCCTGCCACCTCCTTTCTGCCCCGTCGTCTCCCTCCACCTCTCCTCCCCATCGCCCCTCTCGTTTAAGCCCTGTGGGACATCAAGCGAGCAACGTAGTTGCCCTGGCGGCAGTCGGAGCGCAACTCGTGACCCACGGGATCGACAATTGTCCTGCCAGTGTGGTGCATAGCGATCTGCACGAACGTGGAGCACTGCGGCGACATCCAGACAACGCCGCCGCAGACGACCGACGCCGCAGCGAAAAGGAAATACAACGTTCCCACCAGCGTGGTTAGATTCTGCCACTCAAAATCATCCTTCTCGACACTTAGCGACTGAAGACCGTGGGATTGGACGCGACGAGAAATCCCTGCCGAGCCAGCGCACATTTCCACCAGACTGCACGACCGTGGAATCATACTCAGGTCGCTTCTCCAGCGGTCCAGTACTTCCTGGAATTGTATTACAGTTGCGACGGTCATGTCGCTCGGAATCCCCCGTTCCATCAGGTCTAAACCAACAGTGACAGCCCAATCAAATCCAATGTAATTCGGGCGCAGCGGCCGTCGGTGCGCAGCAGGCGACGAGGCTGCCGTGAGGAACAATATCACCAATGGAACGCGCCTGATACCAACTCTAACCATGGTCTCCCACTGAAGAAATGGCGAGGCTGACAGAGCCGTCCGAGAAGGTCAATAAGGCGATGCACTCGGTGGTGGAATGTGTTCCTGTGGGGGAATACGGCTATGGATCGCAAGAACTTGTTCAATGATTCATCCAAGTATGTCGAATAATGTTTGGGAACGCCTTGCCATCTAATCCTTCGGAGCGCACGAAACCCCCCTTCCTTACTGCCTCCTCTCTGACCTCGCCCTGCAGGGAGAGGGGGAAGACGAAGTCGGATTGGAGGGAAAGGAGGAGGAGGAGGAGGCGGAGGAGGCGGAGGAGGAGGAGGGGGGGGAGGAGGAGAAGCAGAAATAGCAGGGTGATGAGACAGAACGAGAGGAGGATGAGGAGGACGATGCTGGAGGAGAGAAGAATAAGGTCGAGGGTGCGACGATGAAAGGGAGGGTTACAGTGGCTGGAGGACGAAGTCTGAGGACTCCTCCGTCACTCCAGCGTCTGTTCGTCCTTCTCTTTTCTCACCCTGGCTCTTCCTCTCTATCTCCTTCGATTTGCCAGCCTCCTCCTCCCTCCTGCCTCCTCATCCTCTCGTGCCCCTGCTTTCGTGCGTCGTCCTCGCCGTCATCATCGTCGTCGCCTTTGTTTTGCCTCAGGGTTCGGCCCTGCCCTTCCCCGCCCTCCAAAAGCAACCGGTGCGAGGGAGGCGTTGCTCTCAGTTTTTTTTCGAGCCGCGTCCAGCCGAGAGGTCGACGCCAATTGCCGCCTGACCCCCAGTGGCACGTAGGTGGGGGACGTAGGCTTGTAGAACGCAGGGCAGTGAATTCCCAGGCTCCTGTGTATCATGTGGCACAGGAGGTGATGCTTCGGAGAGATCCCAATGGATGCGGCCTTGCAGCAAAACATGTGTGCATCCAGAGCCGCACACAGTCGTTTCATCCCATCGGCCGTGGGGACCCCCTCGTGCGCAGCCATCTCGCTGCGAAGTCTTTTCAAAGATGCCCCCGCCCCCAGCAAGGCCGCACCGAATCGAGCAGCACCTCCATGTTTAATCAATTGCGAGGTGGCAAAGTCAATCATGATGGCCACCTCCGCGGCCTTGAGCGACATCGCCGAGCCAGGGTGCAAAACGCTCTGTAGAATAGGCATTGTTGTTTTAGTTTTTCCGCGAGGGCAGGGAAGAACTGATCCGAAGAGAATGCCAAACATTGCACGAGTGATCTGATGAAACGAGATCATCAGCGCAAAACTGGAATCGCGCACCACGGGCACGGCTGGCCATATTGAATCTGACT
This sequence comes from Prorocentrum cordatum, assembly GCA_963575745.1. Classification (NCBI taxonomy): domain Eukaryota; class Dinophyceae; order Prorocentrales; family Prorocentraceae; genus Prorocentrum; species Prorocentrum cordatum. The sequence continues at coordinate 56,348 of CAUYUJ010022347.1, forward strand.
GTATACCCAGCATTGCTTGCAGTTTTCTGGTCCTCTGTCACGTTACCCCCAGCGATTTTCCTGTGGAATACTGGTACAAGTGCGAATTCACACGCCAAATCACACGCGTGTGATTTGGCGTGTGAATCGGCATTGGCCCCAACGCTTGAATTAGAGAGAACGCGGAAAGGGCGCTGGCAGTACGTTGCAGGGGGGGAAAGGACTTGACCGATGAGGAATGAAGGAGGATGCCGAAAATGATGATATGATGGGACGCGTGGGAGGAGTTTGCCAAAGCCGACAAAGCTCGTGGAGGATTTGAAGGTGGGACAAGCAGAGGGATGGCGAGGGAGAGCGAGGAACGAAAGGGAGAAGATGAGGAGGAGGATATTGGTTCAGCAATGTTTCCAGAGCCGCTCGTGGGTGGCTCATCCCCGCGGAGCGCCCGTGTTTGACGACTCCGTCGGGCGTTGCCCACCCGTCGTCTGGGTGAAGCGCGGCGTCGCCGCTGCTGGAGTGCGCCCGTTCCTCGTGGATGGAGGCGCTGCCTTCTGCGTCGGCGCCGCTTGGCGCCCACCTGGCCCCAGGCTGCGTTGTTCTTGTCGGCGTTGTTCTTGTCCCCCCCCCCCCCCTCCGGCACTCATCGCTGGTGGCGCCTGGTCTGGCGGCTCCAGCAATCCAGGTGGGCGAAATCGGGGCTGGGGCATCGTCTCGCGATGGTGTCTGAACAATTGGCGCCAGCGGTATCTAGGCTAAGGGGCATGTTCATTGACTGAGCCACAATCGCATCCGATGAAAATCCTGGATGCGAGACGTCTGATTCCGACCCCTCGTCCGAGTCTGATTCCGGCTTCTCGTCCGAGTCTGATTCCGACTTCTCGTCCGAGTCGTCCTCGCCGATGCCGTCGTCGGCGCTGCTGTCGTCATTCATGCCGCCGCCGTCGGCGTCATCGATGTTCGCTTCGTCGTCCTCCTCGTCGGGGCACGCGCGAATCGGCTCACCCGTGTAGAGTTCTGGCGCTGGCATATAGTCAACGCCCAGCCTCGATGATCCGAGCCCGATCCGATGGAGCGCCGAGCAAACCGCGCCTCCATGGAGAGCCTGGGCGCATGGCCACGCACGCGGCTACCGCTTGAGTTTTTGAGCCAGCACGCAGAGGATGAGGAAAGGTGGGGCTGGAGGTTGGCGAAGCTGGGGATTAGAAAACAGGATACGTAGGATGAGGAAAAGGGTTGAGAATGAGGGGGCTGCTGTGAATGCCAACTTCAGCAGTTCTGATTCCCTGGTGCCCCTGGAGGGGTTTGGCGGGTTCTCGAGAGGCGCTCCACGCGCGACGCAGGCGACCCCTCCTTCAGCAGATAGGCGCCCCACGGGCGAGGGGGCGATGCTGGGCGAGGGCGGGGGGCGCTACGTTCTAGAAGAGGGATGGGAAGCAACGTCCTACGAGAGGCATTCCTGCCCCTCCCCCTCCTCCTCCTCATCCAGCATCTCTCGCTCTCCTCCTCTACTCCCCCATCTTCCTCCTCCCCCTTCGCCCCCCCTCCTCCTCCTCCCACCACCTCCTCCCTCCTCCCCACTCTCTTTGTCTCTCTTTGGGCGCAGGTGCTATCAGCTGGAGGGGGGGCATAGGGCCGACTCGAATGACCAGCAAAGTGCGTCTCAGTATCGGCCCCGCCGGGTCAAAAGCAGGGCGGTGGTAAAGAGACCCTGAAGGAGATCTGGGATTGGAGGGGTTGGAGCAAATGCGGTGCAAAGTGGAGCATCGTGACTGGATGGGATGGTGGGGGTGGTGAGGGAGATGCGAGGTGACGACGACGGCGATGATGAGATGCAAGGCTGTAAACAAAAAACGATGGCCCTGCAGCGTGGCCCCACGCCGCTTGCCCAACATCTTCAGCGTTAGCGTGTTGAGGCGCCTCTCAACAGGCGCGCGTTCGAACATGTAGATGTCCATGCCTGCTCTGATGATTGGCGGGCTTGCTGCATAGACCTGGTCGGTCGCGCCTTGAATGTTCATCGGGTTGGATAAGATGACTCTGTGCGTGCATGCTTGCATGGCGCATAGCTGGCCCGAGGTAGAGTGTGTGCAGTATATCTATGGACAATGACGCAGCGGGAGACGTGCGAAGTTGCTTGTCGAAGAGCGGGCACCTGTAGTTGATGGGGTCCATGATTTTGCCGTCCTCGTCCTTCCTTGGACGCCGCATTGTCACTCGCGATGGAAGTGGAAGTTGAGAGAGTTTCCCGGCGTCGTTCAAAGATTCTGATGGACTCAACCTGTCACCCAGTTGAAGGATTACACCGTTGATAACGGCCTCTTTGAATACCACTCTCCCGCCGATCCTTTTCTTCAGCTTGGTCCACTTCACAGCTCGGTTCAGCATGGCCACGTCTTCGCGCGTGACCAAATCCACATGGGCCTCGCACGCCCCCCATTGTAAGAAGTATGAACTGTGTGACCTCAAAGGTCACGATGGCTGTTCCGTGCCAAGCGAGCAACTGCAAGCGTGGAGATCCTCTTTTCTGGCGCTGCAAAATTGACACGGGTTCCACGCAGAGCTCCACGGCGCAAGGCCGAGCGCGCGGTTGCGTTCAGCCCGGCCCCCTTTAATGTAGAGCAGGATTGCTGTGAAAGGCAGTAGTCTGCTTGGGGGCCAATCATCTGGCACTGGAGTTCCCCCGTCGGGGAGCACGTTCGGCGCGGCGCCGTCCTGCAAGGCCCGAAATTGCCGCGCCATGTGGTGCATCAGGGGGGAGTGGGAGCAGTGGCCTCGACGCCCGCACTGACATGCATCTTGAGATTTGCCGGCAGAAATGAAATGGCGTCGACCACTCAGCAAGTCTATAGACCAGAAGCCTAGGGCTGCATCGCTGCGCCCCGCAGCTTGCGCAATGCACTGCACGCCGTCGAGGTAAAATCCCAGTGGGAGTGGCAACTGCC
>CAUYUJ010022347.1:59368-124805 GCA_963575745.1 Prorocentrum cordatum
GGAGGAGGGGGGAGGGGGGGGGGAGGAGGCGAGGAGGAGGAGGCGAGGAGGAGGTTGGTTGGCGCCGACTGGACGCCCACAGGCTGAAGCGATGGCTGCCCCCAGTGGCGGCAGCGGCGTCGGCCGAGACCACGGGGCACCCGTCGTCATGGCCGACCTCATTAATTAGTCAGGCTCATCAGAGCTCGCCTTCCCCCGCGGGGGGGGCCCCCCCCCCCGCCCGCTCCACCGCAGCCCCCCCCGCCCCCGACAGAGTAGCCTCCTCAAATCAGAAGGCCCTTGGCGCAGAGCAGCGAGATGGGCAAGAGGGGGTCGGCGAAGAGGGGGCAGCAGGACGAGGCTCCTCGAGACTCACACCTGTGGTCGGATGGAGGCCTCTCGAGGCCTTCGAGAGCTTCCGAAACTGCTTGCCCCTCGTGGAAGGCACATTGGACGCCCCCAGACAAGTGGTCTGGAGCGACCTCGGAACTCCATGCGGTCGCACAACAAAACCAGCACACAAATATCATATCAAAACACGACCGTACCTTTCAATCGTGTGACCACGCTCGGCAAATTCACTGATGGCCGCCTCGCCCTCGCCCCCGGTGGAGTTTCCAGGCGCGGGGGGCGGCGGGGGCAGGCCAGCAGCCACAAGGGCCTGGTCTGACTCAGCCACCGCAGCAGCCTTCACAGACCTCGCCCGAACACGAACACGACGCCACCCCTGGCCCTTCAAGGCCGCAGGGGCGGTGGGCCGACAAAACTTGGAAGGGCCGCTACACAAGTGGATCAGCGTGCTGGGGGTCCAAGCCACAGCAAAGCATGACACGCAACGTACCTCGCCCGAGGCCTCATCAAGGTAAAAGTTGTGCCCATGAAGGCTGAGCCTCGGAAGGGGGCTGCTGCCGAGCTACACTCGGAGGAGGCTGGAGGTCCGTCCAACGCCTTAGCCTCGCGAGCCTGGCGGCAATGTACTCAATTGTGGAACGATGAAACTTAAGCCCCCCCGCGACCGCCTCCGCCATCGTCCGAGCGATCATCGCACAGGTCGAAGCTAACTTCGCAAACAGGTCAGCCCATGCATTGCCAATCCAGGTGATCGGATCCCAGTCTTCTTTCTAAACCTGTTCAAGAGTGAGGTAGGCGGGGGCCCACGCGAAGGTGGGAGGCGGGTGCTCGGGAGGCCTGCGTGCGGCCTGCGAAAAAAAAACACGCTCCTCCAGATGGCAGCATGCTTTTTCATGCCGCACGCCAGCTCAGCATCCCAAGATTGACCCTCTTGGACCAGGGACAACAGGTCAGAAGCGACAACTTGCATGGTCGGGTGCCTTTTCATTGCCTGTAGAAGGGCGGTTCTCTCAGCCCTGCCTACAGTCTGGACCGCACCCTCCAGGGAACCATAAACCGCCCGCACAGGTAGAAGCTCCTCGTTGAAATGAACGATCGCCCAACCTACACGCCTAAATTGAGGCGCCGCTGGGCTCTGGGCGCTTCCATCCCCAAAGACCACCGGGCCCCAGTCGCCCCCGACGCCCCCCCACTCCCAAACCACAGACACGCCAGGTGGGGATGGAAGCTGGATGGACAGATTCGGAATGCCATAGCTTGAATACAGGCCTTCAAAAGCGGGATCCGACAGGGGGCGGTGTCCAATGGGACGCAACGCATCCCGATGAGAAGCGCGTCTCTCGCACAGAACCTCGAGACCACCCGCCACTTCGCTCTCGTCGGGGTGCAGCAGAGCAGGACAGTCGCTCCACACGTGCCCGTAGGACCCGTCATTCGACTGGAAGGCAGCGCAGTGTGGGCGAATGTTCTTGCCCCAAGCGGCGAGACGCGCAGGCGCGGGGTAGCGGTCAGCCCACAGCCCGCGCAGCGCTCCAAGCTGCGCTGGCCTCAAATCACGCAGGCCGAGACGAAGAGCACGCCCCCAAACATCATGAGTGGCCTCCTGCACCGGCAGATGGTGCGTCAGCCTCTGCACCTGCCAGCGATTGACGGACTCCTCCAAATGCACCTTCATGTCCGCAGGAGCCGCGCGGAACAAATCATAATCATGTAACTGACCGCCCCGCCAGTGATGACGGCCAATGAATGCCCAGCCGATGCGGCCTAGCGTCAGCCAGGCTGCACCTAGTGGCCCTCGAACTGCAGCCCAGGCAAAGCCTGGCGAGCTCGCTCGCGCCGCTAACCTGGACCATGCGTGGCGCAGCGTGCTGAGCAAGACTCGGTTGTCCCAGATAAAACAATGCAACCTACGAAGAATCGCAGTCGTCGCATCAAAGATAGGATCGTACCTCACCTGCCACTGACAATGCAAGTATGCCGTCTTGTGCGCTTGCGGCGGCGCCCCAACCATCGTTGCAGCAACAGACCTTGCCACGACCAGAGCAGCATCATTCATTCCAGACACACCTGCACCATGAGCAACAGCTGGTTGAGCGCAAGCACGCCACAGCACCGAGTTCTTGCGTCCAGCGACCTGCCGAAAGATACGAAGCCGACGCCGCCTCCTCTGCAGCTCCCGCAAGCGCGCCTTCTCCTGCAAGAGCGGCCGTACCCCCATAGTCTCATGGCCCAAGTTCCTCATCCAAGGACTCCGCTGGAACTCCGAGCCCCGCATCAGCCTGCGTGACGAGGTAGTGGCCGCGACCGCCCCTGACTTCTTATCGTTGAAGCAGGAGCCGAGCACCATCGAATCATCTTGAAATGTCCGAACTGCAACGCCAAGTGCCCGTGCACCTGCAGGGCCAGGGCCCATATACTGAAACGAGACATCATCAACCAGGGCCCGAGGCACCAGCGCTCCATGCACCTCACGAACACGGAGCAGGACTCGTAATGTCAGCGCCTCCAGCATGCAAACCGCGTGGGTGCAGCCTGCCAGGATTCCCTGTTCCACCTGCAACGGATCAGAGAAGGTGCCATAGCCTTTGAGTCGTCTCGGCGGGCGATATATCTGGATGACATATACAGAATCAGAGGTGGGTAGCCCAGCGCGAGACCTTCGCGAAACAATTGCGATGGCCGTACCAGGTCGAACGCCTTGGTGAGATCCAGCAGTACTGTAGCGCTGAAGTGTCCCCGCAGCACCGCAATCTCAGACTCCAGGTTGTGGCTGAACGCACTGTCGGAGGAAGTGTAGCGGGACCGATTGCCCCTGACATTCTCACGCCGGTTCCGCTCATCCCAAGGTCGGGAAATCTCTCGCCTGGCTCGACCCCATATGCGCTGGAATGTGTGCGCCACGGCAATCAAGCGATGACCTTCGTCAGCCTTCGGGATGCGACGCATCATCGACCAGCGCCTTTCTGCAGGCCAAGTTAGCAACTCATCGCCTGGCCGGAAAACCAATTAGCACCGCTAGGGCCTCATCAGACAAATGCCACATCATGCGTGGATGGAGCGCGCATGGGCCAGTGGAGGTCTTCTTCGGAAAAGTGAGAATCGCCTTCCTGTTGGTTGCAACATCGATACCAGGCAAGGGAGGCCAGCTGTCTGCATCAGCTGGTGGGTCGAGCGGCAAGCGCCCGTGCTCAGTCCAGACCTCTCCCCACGTCTGCGTGTCCTGTTTCGCGAGCGCCTTCGGTTGTGCTCCGCCTGGCGTCGGCTGAAAGAATCTGGTCCATCGGCCGCACCTTTGAGACGCGGTTTGCTATCGACGCTCCCGACTTGAACGCCTCGCGTTGAAAACGCATCCAGGCCTGATAAGAATATCGCTGCTCTTCCTTGCGAAGTCTGGTGGCCTCTTTACCAATGATAGTCATGCGTTCCTGAAAACGGGTGCCAGCAAGAACCTGGAGGCCTGATCCAAGAAAACCCTGGACACCAGATGGCAAATGCTGAAGAACAACCTGGCTTCGCCTTTCGTTGCGCAGAAATTCCGCTGACCTCACTGAACGCCTGCAAGAGTTCCGTACATTGCCGAGGCTCGATGCTGCATAGCGCACTGGCCAAATGAAGCTGAGAAACCAGTGTCTTCAACCGATCGCGCTCCTTCTGAATGTGCATCATCCATGTGAGTGCAGTCTTCCACGCCAGGGCGATCGGTCTCTTATGCGTGCGCTTGAGGGGGGCTGCCGCTTGACCTACCCCCAAACAAACTCAGGGCCCCCCCGCCCGACCAGCGCAACGCATAGCGGCAGGGCCGACATGGTCGCATCAGTTGGTGATCTCCTTCTCGATGCCATACATGAGCGTGTCCATTCCAGCAGCCAGGCCTGCAGCGCCATCAGCAGCCTCAAACAAGCCTTGATCCCACTCCAAACAAAATCGGGCACAACCGATTGGCGCCTCCTTGGGCAGCTTCTTCGGAAGTCTAGGCACCGGCAGCCAGAGCGGATAGTCCGGTGCCGTGATGCGAAGATGCACAGGGCAGCGCGGGTAAAGGTCGGACCCTCCGCCCACCTGGATGTCCGAATCAACTCTCGCTGCCAAGCTGGAGGAAACAATGAAGTAATCCAAAGCAGTTCCAGCGCGGGCCTGGCGGCAAGTGGGCGCGGTCGGGTAGAAGGGGGTCGCCGCAGCTGCCACCGCCCATCGCGCGGCAAACATCACCGAGGGCTGGTTATTCCAGTCGCCTCCGGCCATCCAATCTATGCCCGCGCTGTTGAGCTCAGCCAACGCCTGCGCAGTCTGCCAGAGGTACGCCGTGTTAACTGCACCCATGCCATCTTTAGTATCAAGATAAATGCTGCCCACTGTGAATCCACCAGGAATCCCCCAATGAACATGTGCATCGAGGCAGCGGCCTGGCACAACCTCCTTCTCAGGCAAATCAGGGGCCGTATTCATAATATCAGAGCCGCACTCGCGCAGCCACACCAGCAGACGTGCCGACATCAGAATTGGCACTCGGTGTTGCAGCCGCCCAGATCCCATGCCATCCAAGATCTTTGGCCTGAGACTGCGCCTGCGGGAGTCGGTCAAGCAAAAGGTGGTGCTCCTGCACCGGGAGCGCCTTGGATCCCAAATCAATGCCTGGCAAGTACTCAAACAGAGATCCATGAGAACTGACGTTGGCAGACACCACCTCTCCTTTGTACTTGGCCGCAGTCGAAGGCGGCCCTCGTATATGAGAAATCCCCACTCCGCCGTCATAAACACCATCGGTTGACTCGGCCGAAGCGAAACTGCTTGCAGTCGATCCCCGAGCCACACCAGGAACTCGTTCGTCGACAAGAATAGTATGATCAGGAGGCTCATCCGTCCTCCTGTCGCGTCCTGACACTTGTTTTTCGCTTGCTGCGTGCAACTCAAGGTGGGGAAAAGATGTGGCGGCTCCCCAGCCGCCTGCCTCCCCCGAAGGTCGGTGCCCTCTGGCTCCCTTACAGGTTTGGCCTGGGGGTGCTGCGCAGTGCGCGCCTACGGCATCCGCCGAAGGCCGGTACCCGCTGGCACCCCAAATGCCACCTGTCGGAGCTGAGCAGCGCGCGCCTTCGGGGGGCAACGTACTCGAAGAAGGCGAAGCCGCCCACTGTGACGAAGTAGGTGTCCTCCAGCTCGCTCGTGCCCCCAACCCCGATGAGCGGGCCAGTGGGGGCTCGGTCGTCGCAGCCGAAGGAGAAGACAGCCTCAACGCCGACGATGTCTCCAGCCCAGGGGAGGAACATCCCTGGCCATCTGGAGCAGTAATTCTGGCCGTCGCCGACGTGCCCGACCCTGTGGGTGTAGTCCATGTGGGCGGGGGGGGGGGGGGACTTCGGGGGCTGAATCCCGACCCCCCCCCGCCCTGCAGTAGCGAAAGGTCCGCGGGTGGACCGCTGGGCTCCTGAGGAAGGCCGGTGAAGCCATCCTGGTCGATGCCTGGATCTGCGAACAGCTCATCAAGGCCGTCGCCGCCATTGTCGATCATGTAAGTAGTATGCGCCAAGATGCCAACCACTGTTAAAGCAATCCTCCCAAATCTATGCAGTCGTCCGTGGCCTCTTGGTGAGCAGCGCCTGGTAAGACTCCATGTGCCGCTTGGCCTGCGCGCGAATCTCGTCCTCGGTCTCCGCAGGCGCGTCGCCATTGTCCGATATGAAAGTTCGCAAATCCCCCAAATCCACATCGTCAGGTACAGGCATATTGACATGAGAACCCCCAGGTACTGCCGGAGCAGGGCCATTTGCAGGAGGCGGCTGCTGTTGTTGCCGCTGCTGCTGCTCACGCTGCCGTTCTTGCTGCTCCACTCGCAGCTTCTTGACCTGCCCCAGCCATGGCTGCACATGCTGCACACAGGCCTCAGAGAGCTGCCCCCCTCCACCCAGCTGCTGCGCAAAGGACTTGAGCTGCTCAAGAGTGGCGGGGAAAATCTCGCAGATGGCTGCATCACTGCCTGCTGGGGCCTGGGTGACCTGCTCGGGCGTGCGTTGCCGAAGGAGTTCCATCTGCTCGAGCTGCAGCTGAACCTTGGCTTTCTGTTTGGCCTCCAACTGTTGCCTGAGATCCACGAGAAGAGCCTGCTTGTCAGCCACAGCCTGTTTCCTCATATTCAATAGAGGCCTGCAACTTCGCAGTCTGCTGGTCCGCCTTATGAGTCTTGTTGCCGATGCCGTGAACCTGGGCTCCGAGAGGCTTGGCCGCATGGATCTCCTGGCGAAGATCCCGTACAGTCTTGTCAGCATCAGCATATCCAGGGACCGTGCTCGGAGCAACTCCCTGGACCTGTGCAACTTTCTCCAGAGAAGCCATGGCAACCTCAGCAGCCTCGAGCACCTTCTGCTTCTTCTGGAAGTCCGACTCCTTTGAGCCACCACCCTGCTGAGGCGGTGACTGCGTGCCAGCGTCGAGCATTTTGGGCCGAGGCAGCTGTTGAACTTGCTTGCGGAGCGCAGCGAGCTCTGTCCTTGGCATCGAGCGTAGCACGCGCCACCCCACCAGCAGGTTGAGAAGCACGCGTGCTTGGGGTGGGCGGCGGCAGATCGAACTTGTACACACGACCCTTGTCACCACCACGCAGAAAATAAGAAGCAACATCTGGATGGTTATGCCACGGCTCACCAGACTTCGCACGCTTGCAAAACCTGCAGATCCAGCGTTTGGCCCTCGCGAGCCTCTCCTTAGCAGGCTTAGGCGGGGCCATGGCCGCGGCCGAGTCGCGAGAGCACCCCCCTGCGGGCAGCAGGAGGCACACAGAGGCTGGAACAAAACTGTCGGCCAGAAACGCCCTGGCACTGGCCGCGGACTAGCGGTATCCACGTGTCCCCCTGCGGAACAAGGCATCTTGAGCCAAAATGGCTACGGAGGAAGCGAGGAGGAGGAGGCGGAGGAGGAGGAGGATGAGGGGGAAGAGGAGGAGGGGGAGGAGGAGGAGGAGGAGGAGAATGGAGGAGACACAGAAGGAGGGGGAGGGAGGGTGAGGATGAGGATGAGGATGAGGATGAGGATGAGGATGAGGAGGAGGAGGAGGAGGAGGAGGAGGAGAAAGGAGGAGCAGGAGGAGGAGGAGGAGGAGGATGGGGAGGAGGAGGAGGGGGGGAGAAGGAGGAGGAGGAGGAGGAGGAGGAGGAGGAGGAGGGGGGGGGAGGAGGAGAGGGAGGAGGAGGAGGAGGAGGAGGAGGAGGAGGAGGGGAGGGGAGGAGGAGGGGGAGGACGAGGAGGAGGAGGAGGGAGGAGGAGCCGAAGGAGGACGAGGAGGAGGAGGAGGAGGAGAACGAGGAGGTGGGGGAGGACGAGGATGGGGAGGGAGGGGGGAGGAGGACGAGGAGGGAAGGAGGGGGAGGACGAGGAGGAGGGGGAGGAGGAGGAGGAGGAGGAGGAGGAGGAGGACAGCGGAGGGGGAGGAAGGAAGAGGGGTGGAGGAGGAGGAGGAGGCGGAGGAGGAGGAGGAGAAGCGATCGAGGAGGGAGGGAGGAGGAGGAGGAGGAAAAGGAGAAGGAGGGAGGAGGAGGAGAGGAGGATGAGGAGGAAGAGGAGATGGAGGGAGGGAGGGAGGAAGGAGCGAGGGGGAGGGGGAGGAAGGGGGAGGAGGAAAGGAAGAGAGGAGGAGGAGAGGAGGAGGAGGAGGAGGAGGGAGGAGGAGGAGGAAGGAGGAGGAGGAGGAGGAGGAGGAGGAGGGAGGGAGGGGAGGGGGAGGGGGAGGAGGAGGGGAGGAGGGGAGGAGGAGGAGGAGGTGGAGGAGGAGGAGGAGGAGGAGGAGGAGGAGGGTGGAGGAGGAGGAGGAGGAGGAGGAGGCGGAGGAGGAGGAGGAGGAGGAAAGAGGAGGAGGTGGAGGAGGAGGAGAAAGGGGAGGAGGAAGAGGAAGAGGAGGAAGAGGAGGAGGATGAGGAGGAGGAGGAGGAGGAGGAGGTGGAGGAGGAGGAGGAGGCGGAGGTAGTAGATTTCACAGGTGCGGGGCCAGAGGGTCGTGTAGGCTGATGTAGGGTAGGATGGCGCGGGGCAGCGGGGTGCGTGCAAGAAAACTAACAGGGCAGGGTTCTGGGGACCACCCAGTACAATTTTAAGGAAAATGAGATAACATCGGAAGCGCAACCAATCATGAGCATAGCATTTCTAGGATTCCCAGGGCACCTGAACACATTGGGGGTTACCAGGGTCGATTTGGCAGGTGACTCGAATCATCACGCGCCCCTCTCTTTTGAATTCCGTGCTATCGAGTGGAAGTTTGCAAGTGTGACCCGGACGCATGTGTTCCGTAGGGTGTCTTGGCCCAAAGTTTTTATAGGTGCTAAGAAGCACGCATGTTCGCACTTCTTTTTTTGATGGCATCGCCCGTGGCCGCATATATTTGCATCAATTGTTCGGCTGGGCCCGACCGGCACCAGAGAATAAGATCGGGGACACATTGGAAGCAGGGGTGGATAGTGGAACTGCTGGAGAAACATGCTCTGGCATACACGCTGGATAGGTTCCCTCAGGAAGAAGAGAGCTGCCGCATAGTAGCATTAGCTTTGTTCTCCCTGGGCACTGCGTTGGAGGGGCCGCTGACACTATTGAACAGGGAAGAGCGTTTTTTGTTTGAACTCTGGGGGCGTCCTTCTGATTTTTTCTCTGCCCATATCTTTGCGATTGCCGTAGTGGACGATGAGGGGCCCCGTGCTGTTCACCCTGGGCGGTTCGTTCTGAATCGGAAAGATGTTGTTTTCGAGGTCTCACCTGCTCAATTGGATGATTTCCTTGGCACTGGTTTGTCACTAGCACCGATGCTACGTGCAACTTCTGTGAGCGCTCTGGTATCAGAATGGCGCGTCGGTGCACCGGCTCTGTGTGTCCAACTGCCATATCCAATTGCTGCCCTTTCTTGCCGCTGTGACTGGACTAGGATTGGCTTCTTGGCAAGATGGTTCCAGCCAAAAGCACGACCTTATATACCCGATTTATTCAACAGGTTGTGGCCCACAGCAGAATGGCGAAACACACGCTCGGGCAAGCACGAACCTGAGGTCAACAGCGACGACAGGAGCGAATTCAACAAGTCGATTTTTTTCTGCTTCGCAGCTTCCCGTTTACGTGAATGGGCCCCTGCCATACTAAGCGGATCCATGTCTTCAGCCGGCCCCGAAGGAGCTGAAGACACAGAGGGAGATCTAGTGCAGCTTGTGCGCGGCTTCGATACATTGGCAGGGCAACTTGACATTGGGTCGGTTTCGAGTGCAATGAGTCGTGATTCTAGTGCAATTGATTCGTCCCATTGGGGGCTGAGGGTCTACCGGGCGGTGCACATCATTGAGTGCATGAGGTTAGCAGGCATGTTGCGTGACAGAGGCTCAGTGCGGCTATCCCTTGAACGTGCCTTGAACATAGCTTTGCCCGCAGATTTAGCACGTGTCGCATGCCAGCATCTCCGAAGCATCCAGATCCCATCGGGTGTTACGCTTCATCGGTATGCGTTGTTCCTCGATGTTGCGATCATGCAGTGGTGGGCGCACAGAGGTGGCCTGTCGGATTCAAGATTGTACTTGTGGGCAGACTCGTCTCCTCAAGTAGGCCATGATTGGCTCCTCGCCGACGTGCGCTTCATTTCAAAGAGCTTCATTGTAGACTTGTACAAAGCAGTAGTCAGACTGGAGCGGTGCCGAGGGCGCACCGAGAGGGATGCCGATTTTCTGTCCGATGATCTGAAAGCCGAGCTGGGGATGAATATTATCCAACACATCCAAGTTCACAGCCTTGCCCCAGGAGGTTTGGGTCTAAAGGCCACGGTGGTTTGTATCCATATGCACCCGTCCTGCTCCCCCGGCGGCTCCTGATTGGCCAAGGGGCTTCGCATTTTCTGGCGACGCCTGCGGTGGACACTGCGCCAGAAAACTGCCGTCGCCCGTTTTATTCTAAGTATCAGTCGCTCGCCCATGCACCTAGCCGCTGGAGGGGGTAGGACAGGTGCATATGAGTACATGTCACCGTTTCCGAAGGCATCTTCCCTGCAACATAAACTGAGCGTGTTGCTGCACATGCTGAAGTTGGAGACGTCGTCCGAAGCACACCTGCGTAGCATAATGGGTGCGTTTCGTTCGGGGGCTTTCGACATGGGCACGGAGCTGGGACTTGCAGAACACCAGAGCTTGGACTTGCAACATGTACTCTTACAAACTTCGAGCCTCGGTGAGCTGGTGGACGATGACGGCTATCCTGATAATGGTCCAGAAACCAGCTCTTTCATGTTCGAGACATGTTGCCGATTCCTGCGATGGCTCACATTTGCCACAACCTCTCATCAGGCCTCCTGGACAATATGCCCCACTATTCTGAATGGCTGTAGCAATTGAAACATGTCGCGCGATTCTTAGCAAACGGTGATGCTCGGCGACGGTTTAGTCACTTCTGTCTAGAAGGTGGTCCAGGGGCTCCATTTCAACGTGTATTTAGAAATGGTATTAAACAACATGTGGATTGGCGTTGGGGATTAATCGTTGAGGAGCTGAAGCCTTTACTGGATGATTTCATGATGCCTTTGCGAGCTTTCTGGGACCCAGGCAAGTTTCAACAGCATGCGCGCGATGGCCAGAGGGAGCGTACTCGCACAACAGATGCGGATACTGAATTAAACAATAGTATAGCAGCTCTAACTCCGATCATTAATGGGACGCATTTTTGGATTTGGGGTCATGCTTTGCTAGAAATAGAAGCAATGATTCATGGATTGAGCGACTGGTCCGAGGGGTGCCCATGTCACGAAGCCCTATTCGTTCACAAGACCCGGTGGTTCAATGAGAAGGCCTACAACGAAGAATTTCGAGCTGGCAGCCCCAGTGCGCACACTTGCCCCAACAAGGGCAACAGAGCCCCAGAACTTGCGGCCGGACGGGCCAAACTTGTTTTTGAGGAGATTGCTGACAAGTCATATAGCAGCATTGTGGTGTTCGCGACCACATTGACAGCGCCCCCTATGGAGATGGAGTCTGTGCTGAAAGAATTCGATTTGATGGCTGCGCCAACTCCGCCACTCTGCGCTCATCTTCCCTACGTGGCTGACATTGGAGGCCCAAAGAGGGCACGCAGGGCACTCCTAGGGCTTGAAGATGGCCCTGAGGGGCCAATGGTGCTCTAAGAGGGCCCCGAGGGGGCTCCAATATCGGGCCCGAGGGCCCCAATAGGACCCCATTTAGTTCGCCCAGGGGGGATCCAACTTGGGGCGCTTTCCTGGGGAAGTTTAGGGCTCTCCGGGGGGCACGGCCTACTCGCTTGAGACCTGTGTCAGAAGGGGTGTGCGGGCATTGCACGGGCTCATGCTTGGTCTGTTCTGGAATTCAAGCTTACGTTTTGGAGAGTGATCCCATGGCGGCTTTGCGCCCTGGCACATAGCGACCCAGCTGTTGTTCGAGAGTGCGCTCGAGATGCTGCGCAGCAGTGGGATCGACGGCCAAACCCTCTACAACACCACCGAGTTAGCGTGCGATTCTTGAACCCTGAGGCGACTTTTTGGGCCGATGGGAGTAGAGTAGAAGGAGAAGAGGATAGGTGGGAGTAGGAAAAGACACCATATTCGAGGGGGGATGGGGGCTGCGTGGAGGGGGAGGAGGACGAAGAGGGAGAGGGCGAGCAGAAGCAGGGAGGTGAGGATTTTGACAAGTCTGGAAAGGAGCCTGAAATAAAATCGTTCCTTCTCCAAGGAACTCGACGGCGTCACCTTGATTTGGTCGCGGAGGGCAGACCCCTGAGAGAGTTCCCCGAGGTAGAATTCGAGGCAGCTTGCTTCAAGTTTGTCAGCGTGGCAGAACGGAGAGTTGAAGCAGGGCACGCTCACATTAAACACAGAGTAGAATCCCGAACTATTGGTCCCGCTCATTTTAGCAATGCTCGCCGCATGCCGGAGTTCGAGAGCGTGCTTCATGAAAGGTGCCAGGGGGCCATTGCAGTGGGTTTGAGATTATCACATTGGTGTCGTGTCGATATGTTTTGACGCGCGGGGGAGGGGCGGCTCAAAAATCAGCCCACAACGTGCAGTATAGCTTCATCGTGATAGTGGTTTCTTTCACAGAGAGGTATCCTTGCATCCTGGTATTCGATCCACTTGGGCGTCCAAGGTGCTTGCGTCCTCATTGTGCATCCTGACTATAGATGTACACTATTGGCTACCCGAGGTTCACTATGCTAGAAGAAGTTGCTGGGTACTTGGAGAAGACGCGGAGCCCTTTATCAGTAGCAGTAACCCTTGGTTTTGAAATTCATCCTGCTCTTTTTGGCTTACGAAGCAAGTCTCCAGCGCAGCACTCGACGAAGTTTCATTCAGATGTCGAGAATATTGTTTATCATTGCGATGCTCCGTCGCAGTACATGGCCCAACAAAGAGCAGCTGCAAAACAATCAAATGCAAAACAAATGGATGACAGAGCCCGCGACGCTCTATCCCGCAAGCCAGAGAGAAAGATGGCATCGATTGAGTCTGCTCTTCAGAATTTCGCGTTAGATCATTTCCGCCACGTTTCAGACCCGACCAAGATTTATTCATGGTTAGCCGCCGATGCGACGGGGCCTGGTGGTGCAGATATCAAGCTACATACTCTGAGCGACTATTTGATTACCCCTCTCGGAATGGATTGTAAACGGCTTTCTGTCACGGAAGTGGCCGAGCTCGTTTCCTCTGCAAGGCCAGGGGCTGATCTCGACTTGCAAAACGACGACGGGCTGTCAGCCGCTGCCCCCGCTGCGCAAGCCATCGTGCCAGCCGCGGCCCCTCACCAGCGCATGTTTTTCCAAGTGATCGACAAGAAGCCTTCCACGCAGAAGACCATGCGCTTGCCAATCGGTGTTGGGCGGAGGCTCACAGATATAGATGTGGCAATCACGATTCACAAACCTATAAATACCAGCGGGGCGAATATTGCACTTCAGAACTCTCCACATCAAGTGTCGTCGAGTGGGAGCCCGGTGGCTATCCTGGCAGGGTTAGAAGGAAAGCACGCCGACCTGATCAGGCAAGCCAGCGAGTGGAGCGTCAAGCCATCACTGGTGTATGCCATCCGAGGGCATGCTGGCACTGAGGAGCACCTGGACTTAGTCACGAGGATGATTTAGAGCAGTGCAATGCCAGGTTCTGAACGAGGTTTCTTTCCAGCACCGCACAGCAATGAACATGGCGTGCTAACGACGCTTGCTGCGAGCGGCTTTGCCGCATGTTCACCCGATGGCTCGTGGTCTCTAACAAAAGAGGCCCTGCATAGGATAGAAGTGCACAGAAAGCTCCATGCATCCCACCCTATCTTCCAGAAGCGCGACGGCATACCTGTCCAAGATTTGACATGTTATGAACTCATGCTGAGCCTTCAAAACGCTGGGTGGGTCCACGCCAATCATCCGAAGCCGCAGACTTTGCTCCATTTGCCGGGTCAAGCATGCAAGACATTCTACACGCCCTTCAAGTCGGCGCAGTACGCGCGCCCATACATGTTGACGCTTGCAGTGGAATATCGGGTCTTCGAGCGTGGATATGCGGAGATCAAGCACTGCCAAGGACCATCTTACTACAACGAGATGCTGCACAATGTCGACCCAGCGCTGGCGCCTAAGCCTATGCCTAGACCGCGGGCTGCGCTTCCGCTCTGTGACGAAGACGTGGCGTTATCTTTGGAAGACGGCATTGAACAAGAAATTCTGGACGCACTACGTGATGGGCTCGAAATCGAGCACGAGGGGCTGCCACCAGCCACGCCAGTTCCGCTCCCGGGGCCACCGGTTGGCCCCCATGGGCCTCCAGGCCCTGGCGGAGGTGGAGGTGCTATGGGGCGGCCCTCGCACCTCATGCTCCGCCAAGTGTACAGCGCTGGGGTTGCTTCACGATTCACCCCATTAAGGTAAGTGAAAGCACACCTTTTGGTGGATGGAGAGCAAGCTGCCCCTTTCACCGCTCCTCCGACGTCACTGGCTGCACGAGGTCCATGACCCTGACCTCAGCCTCCCCTGGGGACGAGGACGCCGTGATGAGGTCCTTGAAGGATTGGTGCAACAAGGCTAAGAATTACAATCGTAAGTGGCTTCATAACGCATATATTGTACCTGTGCCACCACCCAACGAGGCCTTCCTCGCGGAGAATAAGATCACAAATGGCCCCATTGGACCTGTCCGTACAGATGCTGAGCTCGACGACATCGAGTGCGCCACAGGGGGCGAAGCGACGAGGATGAGGGAGGAGGAGTAGGAGCAGGAAGAGGAGGGGGAGGAGGGAGAGGAGCAGGAAGAGGAGGGGGAGGAGGGAGATGCTCTTTAACCTCCCCCTATATGAGGTATGCCGCCCACCCTCTCGCTGGGCCAGCAGCTGGGCCGGCCGCCCCAGCCCCTCCGGCCCCGGCCGCCCCTGCTGCGGCAGGGCGAGGGCGGGGGAAGGCCCGGGCCCGGGGAAGGGGCAGGGCACGCGGCCGAGCTGCTGCCCGCGGAAGCAGCTCGTCGGACTAACCCGCCCTACAAACCAAAAAAGACAAACGACCAACAATACACCAACAAACGCACCTTAAACCAACCCAAACCAAAGACACAACACTCGAACACAGTGAACACCAATCAATACCAAGGCAAATCAACAAAACAAACATGAAAACCATCAACAACACTCAAGAACTATCGAAAACCATCACAAACCAACAAAAACCATCAACAACCATCAAACACGACATAAAACCATTGTAAACCATCAAAAACCATCAAAACACATCAAATGCATTAGAAAACCATCACAACGCATCAAGAACCATCAAAAACGCATCAAAACCGTCAAAACTTCACAAATCACATAAAAACGTCAAAAACAGGTTCCGGGCAATTCCGGGCAGTTCCGGGCAGTTCCGGGCAATTCCGGGCAGTTCCGGGCAAACGCCAAAATCGTAAAAAAAACATGTACAAACCATCGCAAAACCGATGACATCCTATGCGTTTGGTGGCCTTCTGATGGCTGTTTGGTTGAATGTTAATATTTGTTATGGTTTTGGTTAGTTTATGATGGTTCGTACTGTGTTTGAATTGTTTTGATGTTGTTTGAGCGTTTTTTGATAGATTCGGGTGTTTTTTTAATGGTTTTGATGGTTTTGGTTAGCTTTTGATTGTTTCTGTTTGTGTTTGGATGATTTTGATGTTTGGTTATAGTTTTTGATGGCTTCGATTGTTTTTAAAGGGATTTCTTGGTTTTGGGTCGCTTTTGATGGTTTCTGGTTGTGGTTGAGTGGTGTTGATGGTGGTGTTTGATGTATTTCTATGAATTCAATGATGTTGTGGTGTTTCTACATGTGTTTAACGTTAGTAGCGGTGTTGGAATGTTCGTTGGTATCCATCTAATAATTTCTGAACAAGTCTACATTGGTGCTGATGGTTGCTCAACGCTTTCAAATACCACTGACAATAATCTTGTGCGTTGTGATTACCTATTGCAATTCCCCTCACCTCCTCAGCCTCATCCGTAGCCATTTGGGCTCCAGTGCAGATGTCACGTATTTTTGACATGGAGCTGGAACTTGAATGCGATGCGTCCCCTGGTTCCATTGTGCTGGGCGTGGGGGCAGCAACGTCAGTTGGATCTCTGCGGAGCCGCGGAGCTCGGCGCGCACTTGTGGGTGGTCTTTCAAACATGCGGGACCTGTTCGACTGGCCTAGCTGGTGCATCAAAGCATTGAGAGACAACGCCCTTGGCATTGACTTAGGCAATGCGTTCAAGGCTAGTTTGGAAAGAGGAATATCCCTCACCACATGCTTCTCAGGGATGGGCTGCGTCGAGATGGCCTGCTCGTTCATCCAAGAGGCCGCCAGGGGTCTGGGAATCTGCTCGGAGGAAGCGAGCCCCTTTACCTTAGAGTCAGCAACAGACATGGACACAGTGTGCCAAACCGTTCTCAAGAGCCACGCCAATGCCCCAGGCTGCATCTTCAAAGACATACTGCACAGGTACCCTACAGACATCTCCCTGGAACTCAAACAATTGAGCAAGAGAGCAAGTGGGAAATATGATGATATCATGGCAGACGCCAGTACAAATGATTTAGAAAAGAAGGCCTCTGGAAATGCTGTTGCTGCGCAATTCAAATCCCAATGTGCTGAGACCCTTAACAAATATTTTAGGACGTGCCCACGTCCCGAAAATCAAGCCGCGCCGTGCGCGCGACATCCTGCCTTCCGGAGTCGCTGCATGCCCCGGCTCCGCGGGCGAGGCGCGAGTGAGAAGCTGCGTCTACACGTAGCTGGCACGCCTTGCATCGACTGGAGCGCAATGGGTCAACTGTTGGGTTTCAATGGGCCAACGGCCGTGATATTCGAGTGCTGGGTGCACGAACGGCTCTTTGAGGAAGAAGACGTGATCATACATGAGTGTACGCGCAACTTCCCAGTCAGTTGTTTGAGTGAGAGGCTCGGGGAGAAGTACGTCATTCTCAGCCTTCTCATCACGCCGCAAGAATTTGGATGGCCATGCTCAAGGCCCCGGAGATGGACTATCATGGTGAAGAAGTCTGCCTACAAGGTGAATGTCCCCTACACTTTGGATAGTCATGGCATTGCTGGGCTATTTGGGAGAGCGGTGGAGCTGGACGGGAACGCGTTCTTCTGCGCTGGGCACGAGGACCAACAGGAGGTCTTCAGGGCGATGGCGAAGAAGCGGAAGTTCTCGGAGGAAAGCACTTGGGATTGCGACGACGTGTTAGACGTAGGTAGTTGGGCGCGGCTACAGGGGCACATACGCGTTGCCAACGAGATGGGGAAGACTGACCGCGACGTAGTCATTGTGGACTTGAAAGACAACGCTGAGCACATTACGAGATGCATCAGCATTGTACCGACTCTCCTTCGAAAATCTTTGGTGTATTCTCTATCTCTGAAGCGCGTCATGATTCCGCTGGAACACCTTCTAGTGCAAGGTATTCCTGTGATTGGCGATGATTTTCCGCACCGCTGCCCCTTCATGGATCTTATCAGAGCGAAGGCTCTGTCGAATGATGATGTCAAGTCACTGGCCGGAAATTGCATGCACATCGGCGTTGTGGGCCCCTTGGTCTTATACGTTCTTGCGTGCTTGGAGCCGGCCCGCGGGGGCACGTGCTGATTGATGCGTTTCGTCACTTGCCAGGCAACGCGGTTGCCAGGCCCAGGCGATGCGGTCGCCAGGTTATGATGATCTCATGCTTTACTGAGGCGCGTTGTTATTTCAGATCAAAAACTTCAGGCGTCTGACCCTCGCGCCGAGGTCGCAGATAGCAGCGGCTGCTATCTGCGACCCCGGCGCGCAGGATTGCTGCAATCCCCCACGGGCCGAAATTGCTACAATCCCCTGGGGCCGAGGTTGCTACAATCCCCCGCGGGCCGACATTGCTACAATCCCCTGGGGCCGAGGTTGCTGCTTCATTCCGCGGGCCGACATTGCTACAATCCCCCGCGGGCCGAATTTGCTACAATCCCCTGGGGCCGAAATTGCTACAATCCCCCGCGGGCCGAAATTGCTACAATCCCCCGCGGGCCGAAATTGCTACAATCCCCTGCGGGCTGAAATTGCTACAACCCCCCGCGGGCCGAAATTGCTACAATCCCCTGGGGCCGAGGTTGCTGGTTTCTTCCGCGGGCCGAACTTGCTACACCCCAACATGATTCAAACGCAATAGAAACATGTTAGCGCCTCGGCCTGTTCAGCGACACGGGTGGCACTACATATGAGGAATAAAACGCGTCTCAAATGCAACCTCCTTGTTGCACCATGCCGAGCACACCAAGCCCCAGGACCCCTTGCCAAAGCAGGGAACAGCAAATGCAACAAGGAGGTTGCATTTGAGTCGCAAAATATTCCTCATCTGTAGTGCCACCCGTGTGCTGCTGTCGCCTACCCTCTACTCTTCCATAGCTGTTCTGGCTGAAGGGTCAAGCCTCGTGGATCTGCAACGTTACTTGCCTGACATTCAGTTCTCCACTCTGTAAGTGGTCAACTTGGTTGCGCGATGTCCAGCCCCGGTGACCTCGAGTTGGAGTTCGAGTCGCTGCCGTCGGAGGCTACACCGGCGGCGGCGGCGGACATCGACGACATCTTCGATGCGACTTCCCCCTCGGGGAAAAGTGCGTCACAGTCGCCATCGCCGACCCCGACAGCGGCTGCGGCTGTTGCGGCTGCGCCGCCGCCGCCTAAGGCTGACGGCGACAAGAAGTCCACGCTGAGGTTCTGCATCGTTGACAAAAAACCCTTCGACAGCAAGCGCAAGGTGGACATGTGCCCCGGCCACGCGAGGGACTGGGAGGCCCTCCTCGCCCAGGTGGAGGGCAAGAAGGAGAAGAAATACGTGATGGCCCTGAAGAAGAAGGCCGCTACAAGCGATAACACGGAACTCATGACCCTCGTTGCCAAGTTCCAGGCAGACGCGCCCTCTTTGGGGCGGGGGCGCGCTCGCGCCCAATTCGACTTCGCTTCGTTCTTCAAGGACACCTACGCAGCCACCGAGACCGTGGACGACGTGGAGAGCGAGATGATGACGTTCCTAGTGTTTGAAGAGCACAGCCGGACAGCGCGAGGCGGCAAGTTGACAGACCCCAAGATCGCGTCCGAGTGGGCCAAACTGACAAAGGCAGCCTGCGAGGACAAGCTACCAGGCGCCAAGTTCGACAACGATGGCCCCGAGGGGGCCCTTCGGATCAAGGTGAAAGTGAAGGGCACCGTTCACGACCTGAGCAAGATAGGCGAGCAGGTGACGGTCCGGGAGCGGGAGAATGAACAGAAGAGGCCTTCGAAAAGAATAGTGGACGGCATGAAGCGCTCTTTGACAAACTCGCACTCGTCCTTCGACGAACTGAGGAGTCTCGTAGACGAGGAACTTGTGGCAGACCGCAAGAAAGAAGGGGCGTCAAACCCATCATCGAGCGCACCGCCAGCCCTGGGCATCTTCTCGGCGAGGCCGTCTGCGGGGTCGTCGGTCACAGATATCATTGCCAGCATTCGCCAGGATGCGTAATCGGACGCTGATCGCATGTCTGATGTCGCGTCCTCAGCGGGTTCCAGCGGCGGCGGCGACGGCGGCGACTACCGCCCCACGGCCGCTGGCGGTCACAAGAAGCAGAAGAAGTTCGACCGCGACACGCAGATCCTCAACACAGAAGGCAAGCCCCTGAACTACGTCGAGAAAGTGCGGAGGCTAGCGGATGCGACGATGGACGAGTTGGTGGCCTGCGAGACGAGCATCAAGCAGACAGCCATTCAGAACGACTTGGACTACTACAAGAAACACTTGGACATCTTGCAAGTGCGCAAGGAGGCCCTGGTCGCCGTCATGCACAGCAAGGCGAGCATGGCCGTAATGCAGGATTTGGGTGACCCAAAAGGGATTCCAGCTGCAAGGGGGTGGTGCGATAGATTTTGGGCAATCGTATTGCAAATGTATTACGCTGGAGAATTGTATTACATTGTATTGCAACGAATGTATTGCACGCGAAAATCCAGCAATACATTTGCGCCCTGGAGTGTATTGCACGCCCCGAATGCATTGCGACCCCACACATGTATTGCACCAAATCTATTGCACCACCCCCTTGTCGCTGGACCCCCGTTTAGGTTAGCCAGAAGGATGCGGTGAAGACGGGGCAGAGGAAGTCGCCATGCCCGGACTTCGCCACCATCATGTCCCTCGAGCAGTTCAAGGACATGCAGCACGTGATCTCCGCATCGACTACCGCCGAGGAGTTGAAGACCGCCGAGAACCAGTGCAAAGCGGAGATGGCCAAGATGAACCAACTCATCAGCGCGAACAAGGCAATCGTCAAGGAGTCCAACTCCTTGCTCAAATCCCGCTCTAGGCAGCTTCAGACGATCGAGGAGGATAAGGCTCAGAGGGAGAAGAGGAGGGCCCAGGCATGCGCGGGTGGGTGTCGCCGCCAATATGCCACCGCCAGCGGCCAAGAAGCCCAAGCTGGACGCTACGGGCGACCTCTTGAACTTCGAGTACCAGGAGAGCCAGCAGACGTTGGCCATCAACTTCAGCGCGCTGAGCGCTAACTCTCCGGACTTGCTGGAGCCTTTCGTGGTGACAGGCTGCCCGGTGGATTTCGCAGTGAAAGAGGAGATGCTGAAGGCGTTCCAGCAGAAGTTCACCAACTGTCCACAGCGGACCAGTTCGGGGCGCGCAACTGCGCCGATGAAAGACCCTACAGATCAGCAGCGTGCAGTGACAGCCTTGCTTGGGTGCTTCCCCTATGACCTCTTGAAGAACATGCACAGCTCGGACGCCTTCAAAACAGATCATCCCGAAATACTCAAGCTCCTCGAGCCGGCCTTGTCAGCGATGGCTGCCGACTCCCAGTACGGCGGCGTCGAGAATTTTTTCATGTCGAAAATGCGCTTGACTCTGCAGGGCACCGTGAACGTGGTGATGCTGCGTGCTGACAACTACACGGCGTGGTGTGGCAAGCACGGTGAGGCCGCGAACTCCAAGGGCGTGAACATCGAGACTGCGTTCAAGAAGATGGCTGCCATGACGACCGCCGAGGTTGCTGACTTTATCAAGGACCATCCGGGATCCATCAAGCAGGCAACGATCGGGAAGGGGGACTGCGTGTATGTGCCCATCGGATGGATTCTGATGGAGCACGCGAAGCCTGGGATCGACATGACGTGTGTGAAAATGTCAGTGCTCCACTTCCTCCAGGGCGATGGCCTCAGTTTCGCCACCAAGGCCATGGAGCTGCTGATCTCGAGCATGGAGGGCATGTCCAAAAACGTTGATTTGGTGAAGGAGGTTTACGAATTCATCAAACATAATCCCGAGCCAACAGCCGAGATGAAGGATGAGCCCAAACCGTAGCCTTAGCAGGGAACGGCCGATAAGAAGGCTGATCCCAAGCGTCAGCCTGCCTGAATGAGCCGTCACTGCATATGGCTAGTGCGATGCCAGACAGGTCCAAGGCAACAGTGGGTTCGGGGGAAAGATAGAACAATATTAAAAACAGAGGGCTTGTTGCCACAGCTGAGAGTTTTGAAGAGACCATACAGAAGCTGGCCTTCAGGTGAATGTTCCGGCGTCTTGTCCAGAATGCGTGCGTGGGCTGAGCATGCGTTTCGGCGTTTCTCCACTTAGTTCACAGTGATGGATGTTGCTTCGTGGTGCAGTATTGGGTTGCCAAAGCTTTGAAGCAATTGAGTTCCCCCTTTTACCTCCACCATCGGAGGGCCTCCGACGACGGCGACGTCGACGTTGACGATCCTCGTTGCCCTCTGCCTCCTCCCGCCCTCCCGCAGGGTCCCAGCGCGAAACCACTAGGGGGGACAGGCGTGAAACCACTAGGGGGGACAGGCGTGAAACCACTAGGGGGGACAGGCGTGAAACCACTAGGGGGGACAGGCGTGGCACCACTAGGGGGGACAGGCGTGAAACCACTAGGGGGGCGACGACGACAACGACGGTGGCGACGGCGACAACGCGGCCCGGCCGGCCCCAGACCCGCCCCGGCACTGCCACGGCGACGCCTCCTGAGGGCGGACCTGGCGCAGGCGCCCTGGGGACGACGACGACGACGCGGCCCGGCCGTTGTTGTCGAGGTCGTGGTCATCAGAGGAGGCCCTCCGACCCTCCGAGGGCGGAGGTGAGAGGAGGACCTGCGCTGACCTACCCATAGATGTCAAGATAAGAGGTAAGAGGGAGGAGGAGGCCCCCTGAGGGCTTAGCGGAACCCTCTCTCCCTCCACTTCCCCCCGCTTGCTTGCCCAACCCACTCCTGGCCGAGAGAAGTTCACAGGTGCAGGGCCGCAGGGCCAGATTTTGATTTTTCGCACTGGGATTGTCGACCGACCTGCTGCACTCATTGGTTTCGCGCATCCCCAGTTGCCCCCGCGCGATACTGCCCCGTAGCCGCCTATGCGGCCCTCTGGCCCTGCATCTGTGAAATCCCCTAGGCGGAGGAGGAGGATGAGGAGGAAGAGGAGATGGAGGGAGGGAGGGAGGGCGGG
This sequence comes from Prorocentrum cordatum, assembly GCA_963575745.1. Taxonomy (NCBI): domain Eukaryota; class Dinophyceae; order Prorocentrales; family Prorocentraceae; genus Prorocentrum; species Prorocentrum cordatum. The sequence continues at coordinate 81,658 of CAUYUJ010022347.1, forward strand.
GGGGAGGGGGGGGAGAGAGGGCGGGAGGGAGGGTGGGAGGGGGGAGGGAGGGAGGGAGGAGGGCGGGCGGGGGGGGCGGGCGGGCGGGCGGGCGGGCGGGCGGGCTGGGCGGGGAGGAGGAGGAGGAGGAGGAGGAGGAGGGAGGGAGGGAGGGAGGGGAGGAGGGAGGGGAGGGAGGAAGAGGAGGAGGGGAAGAGGAGGAGGAGGAGGAGGAGGAGGAGGAGGGAGGGAGGGGGAGGGGGGACTTGGAGGAGGAGGACGATGATGATGATGATGGATGGATGATGATGAGAGGCCTCCAGGCCCTCGCGGGCGACGCACTCGGGGACGAGGACGAAGGCCCCGCTGGCCCACGCCGGCTTGACGTCTTCGCCGCGCTCGAGGGCGCGCAGACTCGGCGGCGAGGCGAGCACCGCCTCGCGCGGGAGCAGCGCGGAACCGATCCCAATCCCCACGGGCACGGCCGTGGCCCCACTTTGAGCAGGGACCGACCGTCCCGCCCGGCATTTCTATCGGCCTAGCATGAAAGGTTCTTGGAACTCAGAGATGTTCGATCAACAAAAATAATGTTCTTAGAACGTGAGCCCGAGGTGTTAAAACAAGACAATCCCAGCCAGACGCGTTCTAAGAACATGTCGTACAGACCACGCTAAGTTGTTAGAACATTCTTTGGTGGGTCTATAGGCGCCCCAGGACGCTTCGCAACTGCTTGACCACTGGCCCACGCCCTCAAGCGATTCCGCCTGATCTCGTCCGCAGCTCACTTCGTTCGCGTCATGTCGTCCGAAGCCCACCAGCTCTCTCTAGGCGCAGGTGGTCTAAGGAGATTCCTCTTCCAACCCCTTTCTTTCCTTATTGATATACGCCCCCACCCGGCCGGCGGCCAACCCGGAACTATGCCGACCCCATGCGGAAGACCCCCTCCCTCCCAGTCCCTGTCAACAAAACAATACAAAACTCACTCTGCCTCCACATGTGGAGCATGCGCGGCCAACCCGATGTGCCCCCCCCCATCCCTGTTAAAAAAACACTACAAAGTACACTTTGGGGCACAGTCTTGAGTCATGCTCGTGAGGCCCGCGAGCATTTTGCATTGTTTTTGACAGGGACGGCGGGGGTATCAGCATGTTCCCTGCTGTGCGCAGGGCTACCATCCCTGACAACAAACAATGAAACATGCACCTCGCGGCTAAATCTGGATCATGGGCGGCCACCCCGCGATCGCTGTCAAGTGGTATTTGAAAAAGACGGCGGGGGAGGTGGCGGGTAGCCTGCTGTGCGCAGGCCCACCAGACACAATGAAGGGCATCGGTTTTCGACAAGGATGGTGTGGGACGACATGTGTGCCGATGTGTGTTGTCACGTGCGAAGGCGCAGCTGACGCACTCTGCACGTGCCCCGAACGTGGCGCATCTGGCGCGGAAGGAGTGTGCGGCACGCCTGGCGCACTCGGAGCACGTGGCGCATCTGGCGCTCCAGGCATGCCTGGCACGCTCGGGCCCCAGGGGTGCCTGGCGCGCGTTGCGCCCCTGGCACGCCTGGCGCACCTCGCACAAGCGTCGCGCACCTGGGGTCGGCTTTGGTTCCCAGTAGCTGTCCATGCAAAGACGACTGGTGATCATTCTCAGGCTCGGGTTTACTTATGTCTTGAGAGGGCGGGTGGAAGTGAGCTGGACGGCTTGCGGGCGGGTGGGTAGCTTGACCCCTCCCCCCGACCCCCTCCCCTGGACCTGGACCGGGCGCCCCGCGAGGTGTCAGAGGGTATTTTTGGTCGCCCAAAATGACCCCAAGATGACCTCAGAGAGCCCAAGAAGACCTCCCAAATGGCTCAAGATATCCCAAGATGCCTCAAGTCGGCTCCGAAAATGCTCCAAGAGGCGCCAAGAACGCTCCAAGACGGCTCCAAGACGCCTCGAAAAACCTCCACGGAACGGAGGCCTCCAAGAAGCCACAATCCTTCCCAAAGCCAATGGAAATCTATGTGTTTTGCTTTCTCGCCTTTTCGCTTCCGATGGCCATCCGAGGCCTCAAGATGGCTCCAAGATGGCCCAAGAGAGCCCCAGGAGAGACCCAAGAGAGCCCCAAGACGGCCCCCAAAGCGCCCAAGAACGTTCCAAGAGCGCTCCAAGAAGGGTCCAGTAGACGAGGTTCGGTGCTCCCGAGGGGGGAAGCATATTGTAGCTCCCCTCTTTTTTGATCGATGTCCTCCAAGATGGCCGATGACCCCAAGAGAGCCAATGAAGCTCCCAAGAGTGCCCCAAGAGGGCCCCAAGAGGCGCCCAGACGGCCCCAAGAGGCGTCCAAGAAGCCTCCAAGAAGCTCCCAAGAGACCCACAAGAGGCCTCAAGAGGATGCCCGAAGCACCCAAGACGCTCCAAAACGGCCCTGGGCTCGCCAAGATGTCTCTTCTCCTCCTCCTCCTCCTCCTCCTCCTCCTCCTCCTCCTGCTCCTCCTTGTCCACTGTTGTTCCTCCTTCCTCCTCTTCCTCCTCCTCCTCCTTCTCCTCCTTCTCATCCTACTCCTTCTCTTCCACCATCCTTCCCCTCTTGGGGTTTCGGACGGCTTCCCCCGCTCTTCGTTATTCTGCATACCCCCCCACTTCCATGATAACCTCAACTCCCCTGGGCATCGTTTCTGGATGGGCTGGTGGGTATACTTTTTGGGCACTCAGGCGCACGAATCAAGTCGGACGCCGGGCAAGCAGGGGCAGGCTGGTAGGGGATACTTTTTTGGTCCGCGGGCGGGCGAAACGAGTCGAACGCCGACCCTTCACCCAGGGCGTGTGTTTCACACCGAGGCGTCCTCTGACGGACCCGCGGCCTGACGGGACCCCCCCAGAGGCCGAACACGGTCAAACACCACCCGGGGTGGTTCTCCAATGCGCGAGCACCTCTGGGAAGGGCTCACCAGGACGAGCAGCGGCATCAGTACCTTTTTCTTTTCATCGCGTGCGCCTCGTGGAAGGCCGCCGGGTCGCGGCCGAAGCGCAGCCCCACGATGCCGACGCCATCGTGCCGCGGGCGCGCCAGGCCCTCACAGAGCGCCGCCACGCCGGAGGCCCACTGCTGCTCGACGACCGCCGCCGCCTCCGCCGGGTGAATCTCCGCGGCTGGCTCCTCCGAAAAGAGAGAGGTCGGGGGCTTAGCGGGCCCTGGAAACGACAGGGCCGATTTTTGTTCACCGGTTCCGTTTTGCCGTTTTTGTTGCCGGTGCCGACGCCGCTTTTTCACCGGTTCCGTCGCCGTTTTTTGACCGGTGTCGGCTCCGGTTCCAATCCTGGGGCCGTTTTTTGCCGTTTCAAGTCGCCGTTTTTTGGCCGTTTCTATTTTCAAGGGGCATTTTTTTGGAAACGGTGAAAAAGCAGCCCTGCCGTTTCCGGGGCCCACAAAGGTCGGGGGGGTCGAGGTTCTGGGTTCTCCTCGTCGTCGTCCTCGTCCTCCTCCCCCTCCCCCTCCCGCTCCCCCTCGTCCTCGTCCTCCTCCCCATCCCCCTCCCGCTCCCCCTCGTCCTCCTCCTCCCGCCGCCTCTCCCTCCTGCTCCTCCTCCTCCTCCTCCTCCATCTCCTCCTTCTCCTCCTCCTCCTCGTCGTCCTCCTCCTTCTGGATTCCCTCGTCGTCGTCCTCGTCCTCCTCCCCCTCGTCCTCCCGCTCCCCCTCGTCCTCCTCCTCCGCCGCCTCTCCCTCCTCCCTTTCCTCCTCGCATTCCTCTCCTCCTCCTCTCCTCCATCCTCCTCCTCCTTCCCCTCATCTTCCGCCTCTCCCTCCTCCTCCTCCTCTCTCTCCTCCTCTCCTCCTCCTCCTCCTCCTCCTCCTCCCTCCTCCCCCCTGCTGCTGATGCTGCTGCGCTCGCGCCACACGCGGTGTCCGCCTCCTCCCTCCTCTCTCCTCCTCCTCCTCCTCCTCCTCCTCCTCCTCCTCCGCCTCCCCCTCCTTGTCAGGGGCGGGAGGTTCAAGGTGCGACCTTCTCGGGCATGTTCGTCGGATCTCGGCGCCTTTCCAGCCTCGGGATCTGCCTGCCAGCACCTGCGCCTCGACGAGGGCCTTCCCCGGGGTGCCCGGGTTGTCCCGAAAGGCCGCCGGTGGTCCGATTCATGACCCGCAGACCACGAGGTGACGGACTCAGGCGGGGTAGGAAGCACCGCCCTGGAATCGGCGATGCATCGCCGATATATGGACACAAAGGCCTCTGATACCGAAACCGTGCGTTCCGATCGGGCCCCTACCGGCGATCACTGGGCGATAGGGGAGGGCGAGCTCAGGTGAGTTGGGAAGCATCGAAGCAGGGTCTCCTGGTGGCCGCGCCTGGATGCTGCTCAAGGAGCTGACCACGGTGGGCCCATGCAGTGCCCCGCAGGAGTCCCGGAGCCAGATCTGATCGCATCTCGATAGAGGCTCGGGCTGGATGCCTTTTTTGAGGAGGCAGGGAGTCGAAGGCCTGCCTTCGCAGGGGGGGACTTTTCGGGGGGGGGCGGGCTCGGGGGGGCGGGGAATCATCGACCTGGAATCGGCGGTACATTTCACTACCGATAGATCCGTACGTGGGCCACCGATGCCGACTCCGCGCGCTCCTGGGCGGACCAGGTCATCGAGCCCCCACAGGCGATCGGGGGGCGATGGGGGGCCCATCCTGCCTGAGCCTGTGCCCCCCGAGCGTTGCCCCCGATCCTCCCTGAGCCTATCCCCCCGATTGGGAGCCGACACTCCCTGAGCCGCTTCCCCCCCCAAGCGTTGCCTGGGATCCGGATCCTCGTGCTCCCACGAGGCAACCACGACCACCTCCGCCGCGTTGCCCGGCTCTCGCGCCGGCGCCGCCGCCGCGCGCGCGCCAGGAGGCGCCGGGGCGGGGCGCGGCGGAGGCGGCTCGCGCCGGAGCTCGCCGAGGAGGGGCACCGCCAGCGCGAACTCGGCGATGAGCTCCACAACGCAGGCGTGGTGGGCCACCACGCGACCGCCCGCGGCGCCGGGCCCCTCGCGGTGCCACCACCCAGAGAGTTGCAGAATGACCAACTGGTACATGACCTGCGCGATGGCGGAGACGCGCCGGGCCACGTCGACGGCGTCCGGGCCGAGCACGCGCAGGAATTCCAGTGAGAGGCGCCCGGCGTCGCAGCCAGACGCTGCGAGCCGCTCGGCGGTGCGCGTCTGGCGGCAGTAGATGACCATCTCGAGCAGCTGAGGAGGCTCAGGAAAAAAATCATCAAAAAACAATACATGTGGAAAATACCTCCAAAACCAAAATTCGACCGCCGCCCAGCCAGGTCGCGCCGCCCTCAGGTCGTAGCCCAACTGCTCCACGAGGCTCAGGGTCTCAACGTCTAGGTGGAGACAGTTGACATTTCCCAACTCGCTGATGTTGATCTCCGCGCCATGCCGCTTCAGCAGCATGGCAGCCTTCCGCTGGTGGCCACCGATGGCGGCGTGCAAGAGTCGTGGTAGGAAGGCGCCAAATTCCACTCCAGCGAGAAGAGCCGCCTCTAGCCTTCGAGCCTCCAACTCCGTGAGTTTTTGTTCACCCCCGAACAAATCTATGAACGTCCATTCCTGTCCTTGGAATGCCAGCATCTGCACACCCACAGCCCTGAGCGCTCTCGCCAACATCGGTTCACCCGCCAGGATGGCCACGTCAAGTGCCGAACACTCACATGGAATCATCGCACGAAATCGTTTGTGTCGCAGCTGATTCGTGCCGCAAGGACTGCGAAGCGCCCGGAAGAAACGCTTGCGCGACAACGTAATACCGACTCCGACATTCGAGACATACACCTCAAACTCGTGATCTACGAGAGCGCCACGGAGCCTCTCGGCGCCCTTCACGAGGTCTGCGACGCTCTGCGGGCTCAATCTGGCCAAGTGCCTCACCACGTCTCCATCGCTGAGCGGCATGTGGAAGGCACGCAGCTTCTGGATCAGGGAGTGGACCCCCCCCGCAGGAAAGAAACCGAGAGGCAAGAAGACTGGCCCTGCAGTTGCATGAGCCGAAGCGGCTCCGCCTCCTCCTCATCACCCCTTGGCCCTTGGGGGGCACGAAACTTCCACGAGAAAGCCACACCAAGGAATGCGGTAATCCGGGAAGATGCGGATAGAAGGGCTGGGGTCGTCCCGGGGTCGTGAGCCAATACTTGACCACGGCATGCGTCGGCCTTCCCATGAGTCAGTGCGGAAAAAGCTACCCCCGTGAGTCATCTCTGATTAGGCACTGTCGTCCCCAGAATCAACCCAGGCAAGCACCAACTGAGCTGGTGGCACGGATCCATCTGCGAGCCCTCATCACGTGCCACATGTTTCCGAAAGTAAGTTCGCGCAGAGAGAGAGAGAGAGAGAGAGAAAAAGAGAGAGAAAAGGAGAGAGAGAGAGAAAGAGAGAGAGTGAGAGAGACAGAAAATATATAGAGAGAGAGAGAGCGAGAGAAAGAGCGAGTCAGAGAGAGAGAGAGAGTGAGAGAGAGAGAGATAGACAGGTAGGTCAACGAAAGAGGGATGAAGAGAGAGAGAGAGAGAGAGAGAACGAGCGATATATAGAAGTACGAGAAATAGAGAGAGAGGGATAACGAGAAGGAGAGAGGGAGGGAGAGAAAGAAAGAGAGAGAGAGAGATAATACGAGAGAGAGAGAGAGGAAAGAGAGAGAGAGAGAGAGAGAAAGTGAAAGAGGACTATATATATATAGAGAGAGAGGTGTGTGTGTGCGAATTTCTGCAGATGCACAGAAAGAGACTGGGAGAAGGAGAACAGCAATCGTAAACATAGGCGCTATTTGAAGAGGGGTGCCCAAGCGCGCGCACACAAAAAACAAAAGCACGATGTCGTGGCATCATGTGGTGGATTTTGGGATTGGAACACCCTCCGTCTCCAGACCCTTGGTGGGCCCTGGAAACTACGGGCCGTTTTGTTTTTTCACTGTTGCCGAAAAAGTGTCTCTTCAACATGGAAACGACAACAAAATTAGAGACCGGAAACGGCAAACGAACGGCTCCAGGATTGGAACCCGAGCCGGAACCGGTACAACAAAAACGGCGACGGATCTGGTAACAAACGGCGTCGGAACCGGCAACAAAAACATCAAAACGGAACCAGTGAAAAAAAAACCTGTCGTTTTCAGGGCCCACTAAGTCTAGGCCCGCCACGATCACCGTGGCGCCTGGCAACAAACTCCCAAGCGCATCTGCGTTCGCACCTGGCCGAACGCACTAATAATCAATCACAGATCCGGGCGAAGGACCCATACAGATTGATCTGTGAGTACCGCAAGGTAGGTGGGACGAAAGAGTGGATCTCCCTATGGCCCTATGGGGCCAGAAGCGTGTCAGGGGGTGAACCAGAATCAGTGAAGAGCTGCGGGCGAAACGCGTGAGGGGTGCGCCAACATTGAGAGGACGCACCCATTGGGGTCCTCGGTTGAACTCCTTATGAGACCACCGAGAGAGCGCGGTGGGAGCGCCGAAGTGGGTGAGGAGCCGCATGCGAGTGCACACGCTGGGGCCCGAGGTGGAGCTCCCTATGGGGCCACGCAGCGTGTGAGGGGTGTGCCAAAGTGGGCGGGGAGTCCTCCTCCTCCTCCTCCTCCTCCTCCTCCTCCTCCTTATCCTCCTCCTCCTCCTCCTCCTCCTCCTCCTCCTCCTCCTCCTCCTCCTCCTATGCGGACCTTGCTGCTAAAGCTCAGGTGCGCAGAAACGGGTTCGGGGACGCAGGTGAGTACTACTGCTGGGGTCTTCGCTCCCTTTTGGGGCCACGAAGCGCGTGAGGGGTGTGCCGTCACAGGTGCGAGGCCGCATGTACTTGCGAAGCACTGCCAGTGGGGCCTTCGGTGAGACTCCCGATGGGGCCACGAAGCGCGTGAGGGGTGCGCTGGAGTGGGTGCCTCAGGCGGGCTCCCTCTTACTATGGGGCCACGAAGGGCTTGAGGGCCACGCCAGAACGAGTGCGGAGAAGCATGTGAGCATTGCCGCTGGGGCCTCAGGTGGAGCTGTCTCTGAGGCCACGAATCGTGTGAGGGGCATGTCTCTGAGCGGAAAAGGAGTGGATGCGGGGCGCTCTATCTTCAAAACGAGTACCCACCACCACAGGAGTCTTGGGACAAGCCTGGGCGGAACTACTTCCTCCCCCTAACGAAGAAAAAACAACGTGATGCCACGACGCGCCGAGAAGAGCTTGCATCTCGGATGCGGCACACGCATCGAGAGCGATGAACAGCCCTACAGCAAGGCGCACAAGCTCTCATTGTAGAAACGACCCCCGTTCTTCCAAAGAGTACAACGGCCCGAACGCAAGGATGTTCTACAGCGTCGGCCCTGCCAGGGCACGCACCCACCATGTTTCGAACGACGGTGTGGCGCAAGAGGGAGGGTGAGGAGCAGATGGAGAATAAAGAGGAATGGAAAAAAAGGGGCCAGAGAGGGGAGAAGGAAGAGACGGGATCGGGGCAGAGAGAGGAGGAGGGGGAGGAGGAGGAGGAGGAAAACTGCCAAACCTATGCCAGAAAAACATCCTGCAAGAGCCTCCGCCGGCCAACACACCCCAAACCATCAGATCACAGAGGGTTCCCTCCCCCAGGATGGACAAACACATCCAACAAACACGGAGAACACTGGGGACTAGGGTACCCTCCCCGAACCGATCTCGATCTTATACCACGGTCTGACCGTAGCGAGAGGAGGGAGAATGGAGAGAAGAAGAAAAAGCGAGCCCCCCCGCAGCGGATCGCCGCTGACCCCCCCGAGGGGCCTTCTCCCCTGACACCATTTACCTATTTCGCATCTTGCCTAGTTGGAAGCAAAATCTACAAGCCCGCCACACGGGGGGTTCACACGAACGGATCATTTTTTTTCCGACGGCCCTCGACTATCGAAGATGGAGCCATGGGGGACGTTCTTGAATGTCTTGTTTTTGACCGCTCTGGGGCCTCCAAAGGACCCTGGGGGTATCGGAGGGCCTGGATCCGAGCAGGCGCCAACGACTACGAACCACAAAGAGCCCCGCCCTTCCGATCCGCAAGAGGACACAACAGAAACAAGGCACCTTACGAGCGACGAACAGCTCACATACCGATCATCCACCCATGTCACCATGGTATACATACCAAGGCGCAGCCCCATGCATACAGTAGGGGCCTGACCACAAGAACCCTTTTCCACAAGAAACCCAAACTTGAGACCCCAGGACGTCCATTGACTTTGGGTGTGGGGGACGTCACGGTTTCCATCGCCAAACCATCGGAACTCAATAAACCCAGGGCACCCTGGAGGCAAACGGGGTGTTTTTTTGGCATGGGTCTTCCCTGTACACGATCCCATGGATCCGTTCCGCGTGGGGCAGCCGCGCAACGCCGCCCCGCATCCATGGGGTCGCGGCCGGAAAACCCGAACCGCGAGGCCGTGGGTCATGCCTGGCGCCGGGGCCGAAAACAACACACGGGCGACGTTACTGTTAGGTCGGGCGGGTTTTCTTACATGGGGGATGTTTGACGATTCATATATTCTTATATATATATACACATAACCGCATCATACTCCAAAATCGTAATATAAAAAACCCTCCCCGAACTATTTTTGGACTGCCTTGGAATTCCCCCCCCTGTAAGGGGACGCGCCGGGGCCGACGGCGAAGCGCGGGCTACGCTGCGGACAGACGGCGTGGCTTTCGGGCAGCGCCCCTCCCCGCCGGGCGCCGCCCGTGGACGCCGCCGCGGAGAGGCCGCTCTCCGGCCCTCGGTCGATTTCGGGGGCGCCCTAGACACAAGCGGGGGCCACCCTTCGGTCGGGCAGGTCCCCCATGCAGGGGTTCTTGCATATAACCTTTTTTAATATAAACATAAAACCACAGTCGCCAGACTATGTTTTGACTGTTTTTCAAATATCCTACCCGTAGAAAGACGCGCCCGACATAAGGCCACCATCAGAAAATGCGACAGGAAACAAAACAGCCCCCCCTCCTCCTCTTGCAAAGGGACTCGAAGAGAGGACTGGCGAGGTCAGTTAAGTCGGCGACACGTACCCTGCGAGAGGAATGAGCGAGCAAGACAACCAGTCAGCATGTGCCCACTCCCTGTGAAACGGCGCCGGCACGGGGCGCTTGGCCGCAGGTCGCTCCACAGAGACGCGTTCGCCTTGAAGGCCACGCGCAGAGGTGCGAGAGAGGAGGAGAATTAAGAGGACAACCGCGGGCACCCCGCCCGCCTGGCTTGAAACATGTTCCGCGCCACCCCATTTACGACACATGGGTGTCGGAAGCGAAAAAATGAAAAAATACCTGGCCGGGCAGACCTCGCAACGACAACGTTCCAAGAAAGGCGGTGGTATATAGGCGTCAATATGTGAACCGGTGGGGGATAATATTGAACATCTGACAACCGCACGCGACGTCAAAACAAAAACATGGATATAAGTTGCATTGCCCACAGCGCAACACGTTGTAGCTCAAGATGCGCACGTGACGGGGGCGACCGAAAAAAAGGCAAGCAAGATTGTGAGAGCGCGCGCGAGCTTGAGCGCGTCGACGCGCGCCTCTCGACGCGCGCCCGCGGGGGGGCAGGGCGAGGAAGAGACCGGAACAAAGTTAAAGGGGGGAATAACATGTCGACGCGCGCCCGCGGGGAGGCGGGGCGCTGCCCATTCGACCCGAGGGGCGCGAGCTCGGGCCGACGAGCGAAACGACGCGAGACGATGCGAGCTCAACCGCTGGGTTCCTCGAGGCCCAACAGCCCGGAGGAGCGGGGGCGCCGACAACGCCGCCGGCCCCCCCCCGCCACGAGTCCGCACGAGAGAAGGAAAGGAGAGGGAGAAAAAAATAGATGAAGTATCGCCCCCGCCCGAAATTGGCTGCTCTTATCGACGAAGGCCGGACTCTGGCGACCTCGAGCACGTCCTTCAGTGATCCGCGGTGAAGGGCGCCAGTTTGCGGGGCTGCGACCACCCCGCGGAGGCCCCTCATTTGCGACGAGAAGAACGGGGCAGAGAGGACGGGAAGGGACCCGACTCCAGAGAGACGCGGGGAGGTGAATTCCACGACCCCCAGAGGCAGCGGGGCTGGAAGCGAGGTGGAATGGAAAACGGGAGGAAAGACCCCCCGACGAGGGGCATTCGCGCCTGTGCGCTGCAAGAGAAGAAGAATAGAGATCCGGGCGGAACTGCAGCGGGGTCCACCGCGATAACTCAACCTGTAGCTGCGGACGCTGCGAGCTCCGTAAGGAAGAGCAACCTGCGTGCGACAGTGACAACCATCAACCGCAACAAAATCAAAAGGTCACGGGTCAGCTGCGGGCGCGCGTGGGCCCCCGCCGTCGACGGGATCGACTTGGCCCTCGCTCGCCCGGCGCGATGCGCACCGTGCGACTCGCGCGCGGCAAACGGACAAGGACTTCAGCATCTCTGACTCTCGAGTCTCCCTTCGAGCCTGGGAGAGGTGACGCGTGCGTCCTGCGCGAGGCCCGCCGCCTGCGAGGGCGATGTCGTGAACCGAGGGCGGGTGGCCGGCTGGCCAGTATGGGCCCGCGCATCGTGCAACTCTGCCAAAGCGTTGGAGTTCCACGACGCGGTCGCAGCAAGTCTTTCCGCGAGCAACGCACGCGCGCTCAGATTCAGCGAAACGATCAAAACGCGAGGCGAAGACCGTCCGGCATGACACAGCTTCCAAGATTCGTTCCCAGATGAACGCGCGCACGGTGACAACATGCACAAACAGAAGAGCAACGAGACAGATGACAGGACACATGGATGGTGGGAAAGAAGCAACGGATGGATGGATATAGCAAAGGACAACAGAGATCGAGAAGAGGAGGGCGTCGAGGTGCGCATGCGGGGAGGCGTAAAGCGACCCCCCCCCCGACGAAGGAAGACGTGAGAGAATTAGATTTAAAACCTTGAGAATTGGGGACAGATCGAGAGACATTTCAGGCTCGAATTCAGTTGGTATCAAAGTCGTAGTTGTGATAACATATGATCGACGAGACAGCGTAAAACGCATCACGTGAGCCACTCCAGGCCTCAAGCATGTACGACGATCATCGAATGATGTGTGAACCGTGTGATGTCGGCATCAAAAATGAAAGTCATGTGGATGATGCTTTGCATGGGTGGTACTCTGGCGCCTTCCCATGCAAGTTAAATTCACAATTCACAATAGGAGTTTCGATAGGACTGCTGTGAACCAATATACTGATCACGGACCGTCCGAATGACCGCTGCACAACTCAAAATGGGCAAAGACGCAACAAAATGTCACATGGTCCAGAGGGCAAAACAAGAACGGCTGATAGCCTGTGAGAGAAATGAGCGAGCAAGACAGCCAGTCAGCATATACCTATACGACCGCCCTGCGGGCGATAAGGAGGTTGGGAGGGGATGGAGATCAATGAATTGAACGGTTGGGGGCCACCCTGACGGACCTCCACCCTGGATTGGATGGGATGAGATGGATTGGGTAAGATATGATGGGGTGGATTGGAAGGATGGGTTCGATACTATAATATGGCGCGGGTTGGCCCGCCGCAGGCGCAGAAACAACACATGAATCGATGGATTGGGTTGGATGGGTTGGATTATGTGGGGCAAAGTACGACGGGACTATATGGGGTGGATCAGATTGGGTTGGACAAGATACATTGGATAATATGAAGTATATTGGATAAGAAAGCCCGCCGCAGGCGCCGACAAAAGTGAATTGACGGATTGGGTTGGGTGGATTGGATTGGATGGGATAATATGAACTGGATAATATAAGATGGGTTGGATTGGAAGAGATGGATTGGATTATATAAGACTAGAACCACGCGCGCGCTTCGCGCGCGCTTAGGTTCTAGCTAGGAGGCGAGCTTGAGTCAACGAAAGTCGCAGGGAAGGGGGCAGGGGGAAGAAGGCCAGAGAGCGCTGAAGGATACAAATACTGGAACCCTCTTGTGATTTTGTGGGGGGCCTCGTCCGGCCGCTCGCTGGGAGTTTGACGTAGCTTCTCGGGAGCCTCTGAACCTGTCGGGGGCCTCCTGGAAGCAGGTTCGACGCATTTTGGGGGCCGATTTGGGGCTTCTCGGGGCCTCCTTTGGGCCTCTTGGGGGTCTCCTGGGGCCTCTTGAGGGGCCTCCTTGGGGCCTCCTGGCGGCCTCTTGGGGCGGAAGGCTCGAGCTTGCGGTTCGTGGTCCCCCTCTGGGCCCCCTCTTGGGCCCGTCTTGGGGCCCTCTTGGGCCATCTTGGGCGCCTCTTGGGCCGTCTTGGGGCCCTCTTGGGCTGTCCTGGGGCCCTCTTGGAAGCTTCTTGGGCCGTCTTGGGGCGGTCTTGGAGGCCTCTTGGGCCGCTTGGACGCGGTGAAAGCCCAAGATGCGAACATGCGAAAAATATACGTTTTCCCATAGGAATGGCACGATGTTTGTTTCTTGGACCTCTCTTGGGGTGCCTCTCGGAACGTCTTGGGCTGATTTTGGAAGCCTTTTGGCGCCTCTGGGCGGCGTTTTGGCGCCTCCTGGGATATGTTGGGCCGGAAGCTCGGAATTCGAGAGTGGCTTTCTCCTTCTGGGACCCCTCTCGAAGTCGTCTTGGGGTTCTCTTGGGCCGTCTAGAGGCCGTCCTGAGCCACTCGTGCGCAGCCTTGGAGCGCTCCCGGAGGCCTCCTAGGCCGTCTTGGAGGCCTCTTGGGCCGTCTTGGACGCGGTGAAAGCCCAAGATGCGAACATGCGAAAAATATACGTTTTCCCATGGGAATGGCACGATTTTTGTTTCTTGGACCTCTCTTGGGGTGCCTTTCGGAACGTCTTGGGGTGCTTTTGGGAGCCTTTTGGCGCCTCTTGGCGGCATTTTGGCGCCTCCTGGAGCCTCTTGGGCCGGAAGCTCGGAATTCGAGGTTGGCTTTCTCCGTCTGGGACCCCTCTCGAACTCGTCTTGGGGCTCTCTTCGGCCGTCTTGGGGCCGTCCTGGGCCACTCGTGCGCAGCCTTGGAGCGCTCCCGGAAGCCTCGTAGACCGTCTTGGGCGCCTCTTGGGCCGTCTTGGACGCGGTGAAAGCCCAAGAGGCGAACATGCGAAAAATATACATTTTCCAATTGGAATGGCACGAGTTTTGCTTCTTGGGCCTCTCTTGGGCTGCCTCTCGGAGCGTCTTGGAGGCTTCTGGGACCTTCTTGGTGTCATGACAGGCGTCTTGGAAGGCATCCGGAGCCATCTGAGCGCGTTCCGAAGCCGCCTGCGAACGATCTTGGACGGCGTCCGGCGGTCCGACGAGCCTCCGGGCCCCCCGGGGCCCACATTTGTGGTCGAGGTCCCGGCCCCGGGCCCCCGGACCCGGTGCGCCGTTATATGTATATGAATCGGACTGGCCCGCCGCAGGCGCAACAACAAATGAATTGATGGACTGGGTTGAGTGGAATGGATTGGGTGAGGTAGATTAAGATGGGACAAGATGGGTTGGATAATGTAAGATTGGACAAGATGGATTGGATAAGATAAGCTGGAATGGACAAGAAAGCCCGCCGCAAGCGCCGAAAAACATGAATTATGAAATTGGCGACATGCGTTACTGCTGGGACGCCTGGGACACCCGGGACACCGCCCGGCCCAACTGGGCCCCCCCCAGGCCACCGGCGGATGGGTAACGGGTTTTCGCTCCTACTGACACCCTGGACACCGCCCGGCCCAACTGACACACCTCCCAGCTACCGGCGGACGGGAACGGACTTTCGCTCCTACTTCGGCCTAGCTACAGGAAGATCACGCGCAGCTTCGCCTCGCCCGCACGCGCGACACGAACACGAAACCGAAACCGATTTCCCGTGTGGGGGGTCTCCGTTCCAGTGCGATCTCACCCCCCAACCTCCGACCCACCCACTGTTGAATGGCGCCTGCACAGGGCACTTGGCCGCAGGACACTCCTCTGAGACGCGTGCGCCTTGAGGGTCATGCGCACAGGGGCGAGAGAAGAGGACAATGAAGGGGACAACTGCGGGTGTCCCCACCAGCCTGGCCTGAGACATCTTCCACAGACCCGGGAGGGGGGGAGAAGCCACCCACCAGGCCTAAGGCGTGTCTATGCACAAGGCCTGGTTCCGTCGATCCCCGTCAGCGGAAGAGGGAGGAGAGGGACGCCGCGGTAAAACATCGTACCAACCCCAAGCAGGCGTGCCCGACAAGCAAGCACAGTCGGACAAACGAAAGCCCCTCGCTCCGACAGTATACCACATGATTGCCAGCGCGAGCCCGAAATAGGAAGTTATTGCAGGGTGGTGTGAGCCATGCGAACGCAATGTGGTGCAGGGTGGTGTGAGCCATGTGTTGCACTGCGCGTGGAGCAAGCCATGTGGTGCGATCCGTGTGGTGCAAACTGCGCGGTGTGGTGCAAACTACATAATGCAAGCTGGTGTAAGCCGTGCTGCCTGGGGACCACGAAGCGACCACGGGCGGCAGCGTGGCGAAACCTCGGCGCACCCATCCAGCACAGGGTGCGCACACGAGGTGCCCGCTGGCGGCCATGGTCGGCAACATGGCGAAAGCTCGTCACACCGATAAGGCGCCAACAGGCGGCCAAGTGGCGACACCTCTCCATGCCCCTCCAATTCCGTTGGCAAGGGAAGCAGGAACTCGAGCATGCAACTACTGTTCGGGGAATCTCCGAAAGGGGCAGTAGCTATGCAGCCAATATCCAGACAAACTCTGAGACTCTCCAGGTCCCAAAGGAAAGAATTGACACGCGCGCTGCCACTGGAGGGCAAGAACCTCTTCTTCTCCGCTTCACCCTTCCCTGCTATTTCTCTTTTCTTCATCAGCCGTAGCCTCCTCCGAGGCGGATCCAGCTGTTGCGACGAGAACTACATACATCAAACTAAAGAAATCAATAATACACCATGTCTCCACCAGACGCCTCAGGACCCCCCCTGGCCGTTTCCAGCAGCCCCCTAGTGTTCAAAAAGCCAAGGCAGTAAAAAACCAACGGCGGCCCGCGTGGACTCCAAACATACCAATGGTGCCACACAACATGTATACATAGGTATGTGGTGAAATCCTGTATGGTGCAAACTATGCGGCGTCAGCTATGAAGCATAAAGCAAGATATATGTGGTGCTACATCTGTACGGGGGGGGGAGGGGGGCGGATGAGGAAGAGGAGGGGGGAAGGAACGGGAAGGATGTTGGGAAACTGGAAGAGGGAGAAGGAGCAGGAGGAGGAGGAGGAGGAGGAAAAGGAGGAAGACGGGGAGGAAGCACAGGAGGAGGAGGAGACGGCGGAAAATGATGTGGATGATAAGTGGAAGGGCTGGAGGGTGTGCGGGCGATGGGGGGTGATAGTGATGATGATGATGATGATGATGATGAACATGATGATGATGATGATGATGATGATGATGACGATGATGATGATGATGATGATGATGATGATGATGATGATGATGATGATGATGATGATGATGATGATGAGGAAGACGACGGCGACGACGGGGAAAAGAAGGAGGACGAGGAGAAAGGCGGCGGGGAGGCTCCGTAGCCATTTTGGTTCAAGGCCGTGTGTGGTACCCCCATACTCAATGGGGGGTCCTGGACGCACGAATGCTTGCAAGGGGATCACCGTACACCCAGTCGTTTCTTCCGTCCTGCCAGGTGCGTCCTGGCCCCACCAGCCCCATCGGACATCCTCAGATGCCCCGCGACGGCCCCAAGTCTCAGCGCGCGGTAGTGTGTTCTTCTTGCGGCGACAAGTGGAACTGTCCTTGGGCTAGGAGTTGCTACCATTGTTGGGATATCTTGCCAGCCAGCGTTCAACCTCTCATCCCCTTCACCTCATCTTGGGCCCCGCCCCTGCCAGAGAAAAGGCTCTTTTTGCCGCAAGTCCAGGCCCCATGTACAATAGCTACCGCCAGCCGTACATGGGCCACATGGGCGGAGGGGGCGGGCAGAGGAAAGGAGGACGACAACGAAAGAAAAGAGATGCATCTGGTAAGAAAGGATTTGGGCGAGGTGGGCGAGGGCGAGGTTTTGGAGGAACCTGAGGAGCAGGAGACAACGCAGAAGGCCCAGGTGGAGCAGCAGCAGGCCGTAAAGGTGCACCTGCCCGCCATGGCCTCCACCAAGTGGTCCAGCAAGCGCGCTCTAAGCATAACGATCTACCCATCGAGTTCGTGGAGCAGCTTTAAAAAATCTATGTGGCAGCGCAAGCTCATAAACAGGACCGAGCCCCCCCCCCGAGGAAAGCGGCTCCAGCAACAAGAGCAAGCCACCTCCAGTAAAGAGAAAGAGCTGCAAAAGGTCCAAGCCGAGCTGGATGAGCCGGAGGTACTTTTGGAAGCTATGTCCAACCACAAGCTCGAATCCGTTGATTAAGCAGAACGCCTGGAAAACGAGCTCACTTAGATGCGCGAGAAGGCAGCTGAAAAGGGTGGCAGACAGACTGCACTCCACGACCGAGCTCAAACACAAGCTGTTTTTGTGGGATGAGGCCACTGAGGCACACCCCAATACAGACGAGCTCCTCCAGGCATACGATGCCAAGTACTCGGCCTCAGCATCAGCAGATGCAGCAGGAGCGGTGGATTTTGACGGGGAGGAGGACACCTAGGAGAAGGCAGATGGGAATGGCACTGATCCGAAGCAGGCAGAAGGAGGTAAACTTTGGCATGGCGACGAGCTGAAAGCAATGGACGCGGAGGTGGGTTTCGCGTTCCGTCAGGAGCGACCCAGCTCTACTGTGGAATTGGAAGGCCTCCTGGACAAGCTTAATGGAACTCAGGTCTATGCTATGGTGTTCCCCCATGGTATCGGAGATGGCCCTCTTGAGGCAGTCGCGCGAATTGCAGATATGCTTAAGCACCTCAAGCACCTCGAGGGGCAGAAAGGACAGACAGGGGGGCAAGGGCGGGACTTCCTCGTCAGCAGCAGAGGCAGACGCAGCAGATCCCGATCCCCACCTTTAGCCCGCCTGCACCACTTAAGCGTTCACGTGGTAAAGCCAGCAAACTCCCCAAATATCTGGTTATCAACACCGTGCATGCGAATGCATGCACAACTGGTGCCGGTTTACTACCACAAGTTACATCCGATGTCATTTTCGTACAAGAACACAGTCGACGGACGCTACAGTTCCAGCAAGCGGTGGGAAATCTCCAGCGCCCAGGGCACACAGCCCATGGCGCGCAGGGCCTCATCGGCCCGAAAGGTGGAGTTTCAAGCGGGGTCTTCATCTTAGCTCGTGACCACGTGGATGCATGGGCCGGTGATTCGGCAATCATTATTCCAGGCCGAGTCAGCAGGTGCTACTTTAGATCGAGAGCCAACAGAGCTATTGCAGTCTACTCAGTCTATCGCGTCTCGGGCAAAGGGCTCAGCGACGCCAACTACGAGATCATTCTTATAATTAGTTGGAATAGAAATGACCCAACGCGGCCACCCCTCAATTGCGGGTGGGGGGGGGGTCAAAATTCATGTTGGCCTGTCCGCAGACTACGCCAAGCAATATCATGTAGACTCGGTGGTGGACTGCGCCATAACTCCGACTTGCATCATCCAAAAGGATGAAGGAATGGTGGGGTCTCGCTTCTTACTGACCAGCAAGGTTCTACCTCATAGGCTTCGGGAAGTTTCCGTCAATCGCAACGTTGGGCTTTCGCCGCGCAGAGTAGTGCACCTCAAGATGACAGCGGCCACCTCCGACATACTGGCCAATGTTTCCGTAGCCTACCAGCAGTGCCCCATCAGCAAAGCCATCGGGCCGACTACCCACCCAGCCTTACCTGATTACACAGGCAAGACCGTCAGCATTCAGAAGTTCAAAGAAGCCCGCACAAATGCGGATGGCAAAACATGGGGCCTTGCAGGGGACCCACCGGAGATGCAGGCAGCGACGGACCTTTTGGATTCAATATGCTCAGAATGGCGACCCGAGGCAATTAAAGAAATCAGCCTCAAAACCCAAGCGGCACCTTCAGGCAAACAACCGGGCGCCGCGTTGAAGATGACGCAAGCCCCTGTTCAGCAGCTTCTCCAAACCAAAAATTACGACGAGGTCTTGAGAGCTAACGCTTTCGCGGTTAAGGCGACGCTCTCACGAATTGCACGGCCTCTACTACCCGGCGCAGATAGGCCAGGTACCAACCGGATACGATGCCACTCTGATTTCCACGATGACCAAGCTCCCCAAGTCAGGTGGCCCGTTCAGGACCCACTGGAAGGAAGGGGGGGGGGGATCTTTCACCGGTGGGTCTCTGAAGTCGCGCAGATCTTCTAGCCGCCCAAGACTTCGAACCACGCCTCCCTCCTGGTTGACCTCTGCGCCTTCTCCGACGTGCTATGCAGGGCAGGGCAGGGGCCCGACGAGCACATTCAGATGGAAAGTTGGTAGGAATGGGTAGATCAGGCAGTGGACGGATCGGCTTCAGCAGCGTGGCGACATTTGAAGGAGAAGGAGAAGGATGCTGACGACACGGATGAATGCATTACAGAAGAGGGGCTCGCTTCGCCCCTCCCTGGGTTCATGCAACATCAGCTCGCGCAGCGGAGCCAGAAATGGGAAGCCTCAACGGGCCCCATTCCACAGCCCGGGTGGCTCACCATGAGAAGATCCCCCCCCGTCCTCACAGCAGCACACACCCTGGGTGCTCTCGCCAAGAAGCTTACAGGTTGTGAGCCGCGCGTTTCAGCTCATGGATATGGTGGCTAATGCCCCCCCGGACACGCGTCAGGTCCAGCTCCTTCTCGCCCGCAAGCACGGAGGGCCAGGGCGAAGATGCGCAGCTTTCTTCTCAGGCATGCATCGCATCGAGGGCGATCCGGCGGCGGCAGAGTGCAAGGAGTGGGGGCGCAAGCGTGGGATGGGAGGAGAGTTCTCTGCCACTCGTGCAGATTCCCAGAGGACGCAGTACGGGGGAAGGGTGGCAGGGCAGAACTTCAGGCAGGCACGGGCCTGCACTTTCTTCAACTTCCGTGGGGCATCTCGGCCTACTACGAGCACCTGGACCACGTGGTCATGCGCGACCAGGCCAGCTTCACTAGCCGCACTCTGCATATATTATCTGATAATATGGTATATAGATGGCCCAGACGACTGTTATTGGAAAGGGCAATCTCCACCCGAGCTTACCCATGCCGTGAAATTACCGCCGGTGGATCTTCAGCTACATACGAAGCCAAAGCTTACATGATGCCCATCACGACCCAGGCTCTCCGTTCCCCAGTTGAGTATGGTCGCCAGCGCGCCTAAGGTCGTGGATCAAACTAAAGCAGTTCTCAAAGGCCTTGGAGGCTCGCCAGTTGCAGCAACTGTTAACTTGGGCATAGATTTTACAGCAGGGCAACATGCGCGGGTCCCAGGAGCTAGGGCCCAAAGACGAAAACGTTGGATCAAGTTGAGAGCCAGGGTCAAGAAAATCCAGGCCCACCGCCTTAAAGGCAACGCAAAGCTACGGAAGGCCGGTTTTCCACGGCGGGTGGTCGATCCACCATTTCCCATGGGGCTGCGGCCCAGGGCTGTAACCCGGCAGAAGTCAGGAACCTCCGCAAGCTAGAAGCGGCAGCCTCAGGACGCTACACCATGGCGGCCAACAACGTGCTTTGGTGGATCACAGCTTCAGATGAAGATTTAATCGAGCTTATGTCTCAGGTCTTTGAACGATGCGCTTGAATGGTGGAATGCCTCATCCACAAGATCTGAACTGACCGCGCATAGCGACCTCTTGTCCATTGTCGAGCTTAGGGCAGCACATGCAGCGGCCGTTTAGGCCTCACCACCACACGTTCAAGTTGGTTAGGTAAAGCGCGAGGGCCCCTTTCGAAAATGTTGCGATGGGTCCAAGAGGTAGGCTGGACGATGCAGTCAGCGACGGTCTTCCGAGATGCGAACGGTAGGAAGTGGGATTTCGTGAAGACCCCTCCCCGTCGCATAGCAAACCATATGGCCCAGCGATATAAGCAGCAACGAGCCCAAACACATGTGCGCGCCAAGTGCAATCCAGAGGCTCCTGTCGCAACGGAAGGCATATGGGCAGAAGAATTTGTCAAAACTATCAGCAGCAAGGAGCTGATCTACCAAGAGGGAGCTTGTATTAGGCATGTCTGCTGTGGCACGTTGCCAACAAGGGGGCAAGTCAAAAAGCTTGGGCTTTTAAGGCAGTAGGCCCTTGTGTGTATTGTGGGGCCTTGGACACAGCGTACCATCGCATATGGGACTGACCACATGGCACCCCAATGACAGAAGAATGCTTAAGCGAGCGCGTCGAAGCAGCTATAGCAGCAGGTCCAGACGACCCCATGTTTTCGCGCCTATGGGCGGCAAGGCCTCACTCGCAGTTGTTCCCTCCAAGCCAAGATAGGAACATCCAGAATTTTCTAGATGCAGCGATGGGTCGTCGGAGCCGTGTCGGCCCGAAAGTTTTGGCATGTTTGATCCAGGCAAGCCTATCTGATGGCTCTTGCCTGCACCCCACCCATCAGTCGTTATCTGGAGCTCGATGCGCCGCTGTACAGACACATGAGACAGGTAGCTTGTTTGAGGCACTTCGGAGCCCACTACCTCACATGTTCACGCAGGCACCGGGCCGCGCAGAGCACGGAACCCTGCTGTCAGAAGTCCCGCATTCCGTTTGGCCCAGATCAGCACCCTATGTGATTGACTATGCAGCACTGCTCAGAGGGCAGCGCTGCCCACGTACGGTGGCAGTAGGCAATAGCGAATGTGCAGAATTCTGGCGCAGCATAGGAAAGGCCATCCCTGTAGGACAGAGGCAATGGCTTTTAAATACTAAAAGCCCACAGAGCGGCAGCATATGCCGAGGACGAAGCAGATAGGCAACATTTCTGAGGAAACAAGGCAGCGGACTTGCATGCAAGCCAGGCTGCAACAACCCACGCCCCAAATCCAGATGAAACGGACACGTTCTTAGCAGCAGCTCAAGGGTACCAAGACCTGATCATTGCAACAGGTAAGGTACTCAGCAAGTGGCCGAAAGCCAGAAAACTTTGGGACAAGCTCTTCATAGCAGCGCCAGAAAGAAACTTTCGCCCCTTTCTGCAGAGCCATACCCCTTGTATGGCCCGACAAGTGCTTTAGGTGCAGCACGTGCCTTCGCAAGATCAGTCCCAAAACCAAGTTCCCCCTGCCAGGGCCTCAACTCTGCCATAAGAGCAGTCTTGATTGACCAGCGCGCATCAGGCCACGTGCTCCATGCAACCACCATTACAGGGTCGCAGCTGCCAGTCATATTCTGCATCAGGTGTGGTCGTCTCTTGACTTGCAAATCGACCAAACTTGATCAGGATAATTACCCTAGGCCCAAAAACCCAGCTCGGAGTGAAGAAAACTCTTGCGTGACCATGTGCACAGCAGAGGCAAAGATGAGGGCCACAGCAGTTTTGGTCCCAGCCTTCACGCGACGCTCCGCACCTACAAAGCTTGCAGGAGCTAGCGGGCGCTACCATGTCTGTGCTCACTGGACGCTCTGCCCAGGCGGGAGGCGCGCCTGAATATGTTCGAAACTCCGTCCAGGCAACAGCACGTGCGGATGCTGCTTCTCGCCCTGGGCAGATGATTTTTTTTCCAGCGCGATATTTTGGAGGAGAAGGAGGAAAGCTGAGGGGACGAAGGCGGACAGACAAGCCAAGATCGCGAGCAAATGCAATGAACTGGCCAGTGCACGCCTGGTCGAGAAGGCAAGTTAAACTCACTCGCAGAGGTCAGAAACTCTAGAGTCCAGACCACAGTGGGCCAGCGCCTCGCAAAATGCAACACTACCAAACCCGACGGACTCTGTCTGAAACCCCTGGCATAAGCGAGTACACAACCCCAAAGGGAGAAGAGTAGACATACTACCGGCTGATGGTGGATGAAATTCCAAAGCGATTGCGGGAGACTCAGGTCCTTCTCAGGGCAGAGGACCAATCATCAAGCTCCACAGCCATTCAATTACAGGACCGTCCCAATGGAATAGAACTGGCAAGGCAGAGAGTTGCATCCCGATGGCAACTAGAAGATAGCGGATGAAGATAGAAAGAAAAGCTGTCGGCAGACAGGCGCGAGCCAGCCCAACAGCTGCAGGATGCCCACACGGCCATGCCATGTGGTGGCGGCAAGCCAGCTAAGGCAGCGCGAGCTAGCAGCGGCTCCCTGGAGAGAGCGGCCAACGAGACCGGGCGGCACATCAGTGGCCCACCCCCACGTGCAGCCGGCGCAAGCGCCAATTGTACCCACTGGGAGTGGCCATCCCGGCGCACTCCGTGCCACGACCCCGGGAGAGGAGGGGGGAGAGAGAGGCGACGAGGAGAGGAGAGGAGAGGAGGGGTCTGCCTCGCCGAGCCTCGTGGCTCAGGCACGCGCGGCGCTCCATCCATCCGGCCTGGACGCACTGGCCGGAGATTCAAACGAGGAGGGGAGGAGGACGGAGGACGGAGGAGAGGAGAGGAGGGGTCTGCCTCGCCGAGCCTCGTGGCTCATGCACGCGCGGTGCTCCATCCAGCCAGCCTGGACGCACTGGCCGGAGATTCAAACGAGGAGGGGAGGAGGGAGGGAAGGAGGACGGAGGACGGAGGACGGAGAGGAGAGGAGGGGTCTGCCTCGCCGAGCCTCGTGGCTCATGCACGCGGGGCGCTCCATCCAGCAGGCACGCACTGGCCGGAGAGTCGAACGAGGGGGGAGGGAGAGAAGGAAG
The DNA here is from genome assembly GCA_963575745.1 of Prorocentrum cordatum. NCBI lineage: Eukaryota > Dinophyceae > Prorocentrales > Prorocentraceae > Prorocentrum > Prorocentrum cordatum. Next base: position 105,252 of record CAUYUJ010022347.1, read on the forward strand.
GACGGAGGAAGGGAAGAGGACGGAGGGGAAGGGGATTACGATCCTCCAGCGAGCTCTCGAAGCTTGAGCCTGAGCGCACTGCGGCACGCGAGTGCCCCGCTGGAGGCTGCGTGGCGGGCCCAGCAGTGCGTGAGATACACGCCGCACGTTGCCAGAGCTCGGCGGCGCAGCTCCGGCGCGGTCGCCTCGGAGCACGGCGGGGCCATCAACATGAAACCTGCCAGTCGCAATTCTGGGGCATCCAGACGCGCGAGCCCCAGCTCGCGGTACACGGCTGCGGACACATGCGGGCAGTCTGCATAATGCTCGATAGAATCATCCCCCGCAGTGCATCCAAAGGTGGGCTGATGCCCTGGGCAGATGAGGTGGAGGCTGCTGATCAGCCGCCAGCTTAGGGTTTGAGCGACTGGGTGGAGGAGGAGTCTGAGAATGGCCCCCATTTGTCTCATTGTTCACCGGCGACGGGGGGGGGCAAGCCGCCTCAGCCAGCAGGTCCCCCGCCTGACCATCTGATTGCAGTAGGTAAGGCTAGAGAGGCTCCAGCCTACGGCAACGTCCCACTCTCAGCCTGCAGGTGGAGTCACCTTCTTCTCGCCACCCGAGCCTCTAGAGCAGCAGGTCAAGGTCTTGCAGCTCCAGTGCAGCGCCTTGGAATCCCAGGTGGGCCGTCTCTCTGAGGAATTAGAGGCTGCCCGAGCCCTCATCTCATACCAGAGGGATGAGATAGAGGACCTGCGCGGGGGTAAGAGTCCGCGCACCTGAGCGAGGAGAGGAACAGTGCAGGGGCCAGGTCAGCATAGCATCAGCAGCAGCAGTTAGGATGCCCCTGCTTCCTCCTCTCACTCAGGGGTCCTCGGGTTTTTCCAGTTTTGTTAGGCTCGGGGGAGGAGGAGTCGGAGGAGATCGAATATTGATATATGTTATCCTCTTGGTATTGGGGGTCTCTCCACCCCAACTTCAGTATGTTAGCTCTCGTGCAGCTGGTCCTTTTGCCCGCGACGCCATGTCGGCGCCGAGCGGAGACCGAGCTGTCGAGGAGCCGAGGGGGCTGGATGCCGACATCCGCGCCTCGCAGCGCCTGCTGTCCAAGGCAGCGGCGACGGAGGAGGCCGCATATCAGGCCTTGTCAGGCCAGCTGGGAGGCCTGGCAGATCGCGCCCATGAGATAATCGACAAGTTGAGGGAGCTTGAGGAGAACCTGGGGGAGGGGATCAGCGATGAGGGGTCAGGCCCAGATCTCACGGCTGAGACGCAGCGTACCCATGATCGCTTGTCGGCCCACCTTGACATGATCAATGGTGTGAGGATCAGAATGCATGAAGCCTAACTTATGGACCAGGCTGGGGCTTCGGGCTCGCTGTAGTCATAGCTCGTCTCCTCTCTTTCCCCCTTTGTTTAACTTACCCCCACACCCGTCCCCTTCTCCCCTCTGCCTCTCGGCCTTGCGGGTGCGTAGTGACGAGTCTCAGGGCACTGCTGGCTTTAAGGCGGGGTGGAGGTCTGGAGTGGGAGGGAGGGGGGGAAGAGGAGGGAGGAGAGAGAGCGGCGCGCCCGCGAGACGACGGGCTCCTCCGCCTGTGCATGAGCTTCGTCAAGGCGGGAGGGCGCCCAGCGCGCATGGGCGCTGGCGGAGGACGACCCTCCGCTCCTTTTTTGGGGGCCTGTTTGGTGCTGGCACGAGGAAGACCTTTTGCGAGAAACCGCGAAACCGGGGGCGGGGAGGAGGAGGAGGAGGAGGAGGAGGAGGAGGAGGAGGAGGAGGAGGAGGAGAAGGACGAGGAGTAGGAGGGGGGATGGGGGGTGAGGAAGAGGAGGGAGGGAGGAGGGAACCGGGAGGGAGGAGGGAGGAAGAAGGGGCAGGGCAAGAAAAGGGAGGAGGAGCTCTCCCCCCTCCTCCCTGCACGGCCGCGCCTCCGGCGGCGGGCCGCCCAGGGGCTGGTGCGGGAACCTGCCGGCCGGGGGCGCCGCGGCGCGCGCGGGGCCCGCCCGCGAGGAGGGGCCCTCCCGCCCCCCCTTCCGCCGGCGGCGGCAGCTGCCGGAGGCCCAGACAGCCGACGGCGACGACCACGACGACAACGACGCCGACGATGACGACAACGATGACGACGACGTCGCGGCGACGTCGACGGCCGCTGGAGCCCCCGAGCGCGCCGCAGCGCGCGCCCGTCGCAGAGCCCCCCGCCCGCAGGGAGGGTCCGTGGAGCTCAGCCCCGCCGTTGTCCTTTCGCGTCGGCCGAAGGGGCCCCGTCCTCGGACCCGGGGGCTCGGGCGGGTCGAGGGCAAGACATGACCTCCTCCTCCTCCTCCTCCTCCTCCTCCTCCTCCTGCCCTCCTCCTCCTTCCTGGGCTGCCCGCCACCCCGAGGCATCCGAAGACTCGTTTGGGGTCCCTGCTCGCGGCCCCGTGGGGGGGGTCCCGACCCCCAGCCCCGCGGCCAGGTTTTTCGGGAGCGACCAAGGAGGGGGGCGTCCGAGAGGGGGTGGTGCAACTCATGGCCGGCGGCATGTGCGCGGCCCAGCGGGGGGGGACCAGGGACGTAATGAAATTCGCCTGCCCAACGGGCCAGAGGCGTGCTAAGATCTCCGGTAACTTGTTAACAATATTTCTAGTTCGCGCGCGCGGAGCGGCCCCTGGGGGCCCCCGGACGAAAAGTACCCCGGCAAGGTCCCGAGAGAAGCCCGGGAGAAGCCCCCAGACCACTCCAGGGGAGGGTATTTTTCGACACCCCTCACGAGGATCGTGGCCTCCGAGGGGGGAGCCGCAATCGACTACCCCCAAGAGCCCCCCAAGAGGCCCTGGGGGCCTCCAAAACGCCGCCAAGGAGCCCCAAGAGACTCCCAAGAGGTCCCCAAGAGGCCCCCAAGAGGCCCTAAAGAGGGCTCCAGGGCCGGCGGCATGAGCGAAGCGATTAAATAAGAAGAGGCGCCATGGAATCTGGGAAAATATCATGGCCCCCGCCATGCTATCTACCCCCCCCCTAGTCATCACCCCCCCCTTTGCCGCCCCCGACTTTTCGTCCCAGGTTCGTTTTCTGATGGCTCCTCGGGCGGGGGGCACTGGGGGGTGACCTGAATGGGGGGTGAAGAAAAAGGCCCTGCAGGGCTCCAGTAGGCAGAGGCCTGCTTGATAGGGTCGGAGTAGATGGGGTCGGAGGATCGCGCCGCATCGCCGATGTATCGGCGATGCACCAGCGATGCATCGGCAATGCATCGGCGACGTCGGCGACGCATCCGCGCCGTCGGCGTGGGGAAAATCGGGCTCCGCATCGGGCCGCATCGGCGATGCGGCGCGGTCCTCCGACCCCATCTACTCCGCCGACCTCATCTATCTGGAGGCCGGAAAAAAGGGGTGTGGCATAAAGGGATGTGGTGCCAGTCGTGGACATGGTGATGCGATCTACGATAGATAACCTCGCTAGATCCAGCATTGGCACCACACCCCTTTACAACACTTCCCTTTCGTACCCCCAGAATCTAGGAGGCCTGGAGTTGTGAAAGTCGATTAATGGAGAGGATGCACGCTGCCAAATAATTTCCAGATGTCTAAAACAAGTTGTTTCAAACATGGTTTAACTATGTAGAACAACATGTTTGAAACTTGTTTTACAACAGGGCTTACACATGTTAAAAACACATGTATAATTCAATGATCGGATTGTTAGAGTGTCCATTGTTATGGCATCAACTTGCCTAGGGTAATGGCCCTTTTCTCCATCCCCCCCATTCGACAATGGCCTCCCGAGCAAAACCGTGCGGTGACGGACAGCGCGGTGAGGTCTGTGGGGATTCCGAGGTCACCGCGCGCCATGCCATCGCACAGTTTCTAGACCCCCAGGGAGTACAGAGGAGGAGGAGGGAGGAGGAGGAGGAGGAGGAGGAGAAGGAGGAGAAGACAGAGGAGGAGGAGGAGGAGGAGGAGTGACCAGGGGTGACCAGGCCACCCCCCAGTGCCACCCGCCCGAGGGGCCGTCAGACAACGCATCTGGCTGGGAGACAAACCTATCGGGTCGGGCGAAAGGGGGGGATAGCAAAGGGGGGGTTGGAGAATCAGCTCACGTAGCTGATTTTCCCGGCGCTTCCTGGCGCCGGAGGCGCCCATGTATCGAGGAATGGGCCCCGCGGCGGGGTCGAAACCAGCTGCATGCAGCAGATTTCGTCACCCCCCCTTTCCCTATCCCCCCCTTTCGTCCGGCCCGAACCTAGCGCCAGGGCTGGAGTCGGCACCTCCCCGCGCGGCCGCAAGGAGGGACCGCACACGCGCACCTTCAGCTGTCCTGGGGCTAGCGGGCAGCCCAGGGATGCCGTGTCTTGCCCCCGACCCTCGAGGGTCGAGGGTCTTGTTCTGCTCGTGTGTGTCTTTTTGTCCTGCGTTTTGCTCCTCCTCCTCCTCCTCCTCCTCCTCCTCCTCCTCCTGCTCGTGTCTGCTCTTTGTGGGCCCCGGAAACGGCAGGGCCGTTTTTTCACCGTTTCCGAAAAAAAGGTCTCTTGAAAATGGAAGCGGCATAAAAACAGCGACCGGGAACGGCAACGAAAACGGCTCCAGCCTAGGATTGGAACTGGGGCCGGAACCGGCAACAAAAACGACGACGGAACCGGTAAGAAAACGGCGTCGGAACCGGCAACAAAAACGGCAAAACGGGACCGGCAACAAAAACGGCCCTGTCGTTTCCAGGGCCCGCAAGGTCGGGGGGCGGGGGGAGGCTTTCGAGTGCTTTTGTTCCGTTGCCCCCGCCAGGCCTCCGCGGGCCAGGCCAGGGGGGGGGAGCAGCACATACGTCCAGGGGCTCGGCCCTGTCTCTTAAGCAGGGACCCGCCGCCCCGGCATGTCTAGAGGCCTACCACGACATGTTCTTGGAACCCAAAAAACTGCTCCAAGAACACACGATATGCTCTTAGAACAGACACGCGATGTGTAAGACCAAGACTGCCCCAGCCAGAACTGTTCTAAGCACATGTTGAGCAGACCACAAAACGTTCTCAGAGCAGTCCTGGGTGGGCCAATGCGCGAGCGAGGACGCTTCGCCACTGCTCGAGCCTGCTTATCAACGAGGCCCCCTGGCGAATTGCATGCGGTGCCCGCCCCCGGGCCCGCTGCCAGACCCCACCTTTGGCCTCCGCCGCGCCCGCGCGCCGGGCATCCCCGCCTACGCTCCTGCCAAGGCAGGCAGCGAACCTCGGCGACAACGACGACGACGACGACGACGGCGGCGACGACGACGACGACAACAACGACGACGACTGTGGCGGCGGCAGAAGTGCCGCGGGGAGAGCCGAGAAAGCCACAGAAGGCACAGCGCGGGGCATACCCACCCTCTCACACACACGAACACACACATACACACACGCACACACACACACACGCACGCACGCACGCACGCACACACGCGCGCACAGCGCACACACACACACACACACACACACACACACGCACGCACACTCTCACACACACACGCATCAACACACACACACACACGCACACATACACACACACGCACACACACATACGCACACACATTCACACGCCTACGCATGCGTGATTGTCTGGCGCGGTGGTGGGCGCATGCTGCGGACCACCACAGGCAAGCATATTTTGAGGACTGAATGACCACCTTGTGTGACCACAAGTGCACGGCATGCATGCACATATGTATATACGTATATATATATATATACACACATCCACACACGCACGGCAAAAACGGCGCACAACAGAAACACGCACACACAGAACACAGGGCACATACCAAAGTACATGACCGACGAACACACAGTCGTCTTCGGCCCCACCTTCCTCGTCGTCGTCCTCGTCTTCGTCTTAGTCATCATCGTCAGCATCAACATCGTCATTGCCGTCCTCCTCACATCCGAATGCCCTCATGGTATACGTATCATGCTTCTCCTCTCTCATCCGTCCTTCTCGCCCCTCCTCGCTCCTGCTGATCATCATCATTATCAGCAGCATCCTCCTCCTCATCATTATCCTCATCCTCGTCTTAATCCTCGTCCTCCTCCTCCTCAGCATCAGCATCGTCGTCATCCTCATCATCAGCATTATCAACATCGTCGTCATCGTCGTGGTTATCGTCAGCATCATCAGCATCATCATCATCATCATCAGCATCAGCAACATGCGCATCCTTATCCTCGTCATCATCGTCATCCGCATCATACTCATCATCATCACCAACACCAGCAGCATCATCATCACCAGTATCATCGTACGCATCATCATCCCCAACATCATCATCACCAACACCAGCATCATCATCCACCTCATCGTCATAATCATCATACTCATCATCACCATCACTAGCATCATCACCATTATCATCACCATCATCATCATCATCAGCATGAATATCATAATCATCAACAACATCAGCATCATGATCATTAACACCAACATCATCCACAACCTCACCCTCCGCCTCGACCCCATCCTCATCCTAATCCCCGTCCTCATTCTCACCATGACCGTCATCACCATCATCATCGTTGTCGGTATCGATATCGTTACCATCATCATCGTCATAAAAGCAGACCTAAGACAGAAAAACATCCTTCGGCCAAACCGCACGGACCATCGAGCGGTATGACCCCCCATGATGCACAAGCACACCAATCAAGTACAGAACCAACTAGGGTATCCTCCCAGAGCGGCCTCGACTACATCTCGGTCCGACTGCTCTCACCACCCCGATCATCATCACCGTCATCGTTATCATCATCATCATCATCATCACCACCATCATCAACAGCACCATCATGATATTGTTTTTTACTCCGCCTCCCGAACCATCCATTGCGGGGGGGGGGGGGGGGCTCGGGCCCCCGTGGGGGGACATCCGTAACGTGGCCGAGCCCCGCGGGAGGGCACCGGGCGCCAGACGACGACGACGACGACGACGACGACGACGACGACGACGACGACGACGATCACGACCACGACCACGACGACGACGACGGACAAGGACGAGGACGAGAACGAGGACGAGGACGAAAACGGCTGCCTCTTCAGGTGTCCAAAGGTGTCTGGGGGCCTCATAGGGGCTGCAGGGGCGTCTGAAGGCGTCTACGGGGCCTCCGAAACAGTCGGGGACGACGAAGACGAGGACGAGGACGAGAACAGAACGCCGCCGACGACGACGACGCCCACGACGACGACCACGACCACGACGATGATGAGAATATGGAAGAGGACAAGGACGAGATCGACGAGGACGAGCACGAGGACGACGGCGACGATGCTGACGACGTCGACGACGACGACAACGACCACGACGACCACGACGACGACGGCCACGGGCTCCGACCGCGGCGGCGTCGACGGCCGATTATGATGATGTTGTTGATGATGATGATGATGATGATGATGATGATGATGATAATGATGATGGCGATGAAGATAATGATGACGATGAGGATGATGCTGATGATGATGATGCTGATGGAGATTATGGTTTTTGTAAAGTACCCCTTTGAAACAGGTAAGGTCCGTTACGGGGGGGGATCGCCCGCAGGTATGGCGCAGTGCTCACAGGCATTGTGTGGTTCTGACAGGCCCAGGCGTCGCCAGAGGCGGCCGTCGTCGTCGTCTTCGTCGTCGTCTTGAACATCAGCATCAGCATCATCATGAGCGTTATCATAATCATGATGACGATGCACTTGATGATGATCATCATCTTCATCATCACCACCACCATCGCAATCATGATCATCATCACCGTCAGCATCATCCTCATCCTCGTCCACATCCTCCTCTTCCTCCTTATCGTCATCATCATCACCAGCATCATCACCAGTATCATCATGTGCATCGTCATCGTGAACATCACCACCACCACCATCATCATCATAACCACCACCACCATCATCATCATCAGCATCATGATCATGATCATGATCATCATAATCATCATCATCATCATCATCATCATCATCATCATCATCATCATCATCATCATCATCATCATCATCGTCCTCGTCCTCGTCCTCGTCCTCGTCCTCGTCCTCGTCCTCGTCGTCCCCGTCCTTGTCCTCGTCGTCGTGGTCGTCGTGGTCGTCGTGGTCGTCGTCGTCGTCGTCGTCGTCGTCGTCGTCGTCGTCGTCGTCCCCCCCCCTCCCCCGTGGCGAGGGAGCGGGCGCACCCCGGATCCTCGTCCTCGTCCTCGTCCTCGTCCTCGTCCTCGTCGTCCCCGTCCTCGTCCTCGTCGTCGTCGTCGTCGTCGTCGTCGTTGTCCTCGTCGTCGTCGTCGTCGTCGTCGTCGTCGTCGTCGTCGTCGTCGTCGTCGTCGTCGTCGTCCCCGTCGTCGTCCCCCCCCCTCCCCGTGGCGAGGGAGCGGGCGCACCCCGGATCCATGCCGCCCGCGCGAGGCAGTCCCCCCCGCCCCCACGCCGGCCGCCCTCCCGCCCGCGCGGGCGCCCGGGCTGCTGCGGAGGGTGGCCGCGCAAGGAGAGGCCCCCCCCTGCTGCCTCCCCACTCCCTCCCTCCCTCCCTCCCTCCCTCCCTCCTCCTCCTCCTCCTCCCCCCTCCTCCCCCTCCTCCCCCTCCTCCCCCTCCTCCTCCTCCTCCTTTTTATCCTCCTCCTCCCCCCCTGCTTTCCTCCTCCTCGGTATCCTCCTCCTCCTCCTCCTCCTCGTTATCCTCCTCCTCCCTCCTCCTCCTCCTCCTCCTCTTCCTCCTCCTCCCCTCCTCCTCTCCTCCCTCCTCCTCCCCCTCCTCCTTCCTCCTCCTCATTCTCCTCCTCCTCCTCGTCCTCCTCCTCCTCCCCCTCCTCCTCCCCCTCCTCCTCCCCCTCCTCCACCTCCTCCCCCTCCTCGTTATCCTCCTCCTCGTTCCTCCTCCTCCTCCTCCTCCTCCTCCTCCTCCTCCTCCCTCTCCTCCTCCTCCTCCTCGTCCTCCTCCTGTTCCGTCTCCTCCATCTCCTCCTCCTCCTCCTCCTCCTCCTCCTCCTCCTCCTCCTCCTGAGACGCCCCCACTTCTGCCTCCCCCGCTGCCCCCTTCGCCTTACCAGCCTGGGCTGGAGGAGATTTCAGGAGGCAACTCGCCTGGGAGGCCTTCGCAAAACAACTAAAAGGCGATGAAGCCAGATTGCGGGGCAATGGAGCCCGACCAGCTCAGAGTAAGCCAGATGGAGCGGGATTACTCAGATTGCACGAGACTGCGCCAGATGCTGCTAGTTTTAGACCACGGATCTACCAGTGCCTTCTGAGGAGACTCGCCTCAGGTCGGGCATGTCCTTGCTACAGGCGGGTTTTGGAGGAAAAATGAGACATACACCAAAAATGCTCAAACAATATAAAACACAATGTTGAAGCATCGTCCCCACCTCATTTTTTGAGTATGTTTGAATCTTCCTCCTGTAAGAAGGAACGCGCCCGACTTCATGCTGGTTCTCGACCGCGGACTTACCAGCGCCTTCCGAGGAGGCTCGCCCCCTCTGCCCCCTCCCCCCTCGGCGCGCCGCCGATGTACCCCCGTCGGCCGAGCATCGAGGAGAGCGAGGCCTTGGGATGCCCATGCGGCCCACGGGGGTGCGATCGCGAGACCAGAAACTGACCGTCCCGGCATTCCTTTCGGCCTACCACGAACTGTTCTTAGAACCCAAACAAGTTCTCGTAACAAAAACAACTGTCTTATAACAGAAGTCCGATCTGTCAAATCAGAACAACCTGAGCCAAACGAAATCCAAGAACATTCCGTGCAGACCACAAAAGGTTCTTAGAACATTCTTTCGTGGGCATATAGCCAAGCCAGAACGCTTCGCCACTGCTTGAGGTCAACTTCTACCGTGGATCACACGGTCAGATGCCCGAGATGGGCAATACGGTGAACAAGACACACGATGTCCAACCGAGAATGCTGCCAAAACGCTGACGGCGGCCGCTGTTGGGCAGACGGCTTGTTGTCTCACGTGGACAACGTACAGGGCGTCGCCGACAGCGCAACCTGTCCAACTGAACAGGATGCGCTGTCTGTCGTCGTCCTCGTTGTCCAGACCCATGTCGATCGTAAAATTTCACCTCCTCTAATTATTTCATCCTCTCGCCCCTCTCCTCCTCACACATAACGCGACCGGTCCTCCTCCCAAACTCCTGCGCGTCGTGGAAGCAGCGGGCCGTTTTTGGCCAACTTTCGGCCTGTAGGGGCCATGACCAAGCCCTGGGAACATCAACTAAGCAATCCAGAATGAAAAGCCAGTACCAGAGAAGCGGTCAGGGCCTCTTGGAGCCCACGTTGTAAAGAAGGAGGTTATGGGAACCCAGGGGATCCAACCCCGATGTGCACGCCACGAAAACCCAGATGCTGGGAACAAATGTGCGATGACTGTGATAGTGGCACAGGAGGGAGGAGGAGACAAGGATCAGAGGGGAGAGCAAGTGGGCAGCAAACGCTTGATCGTGGCGGAGGAAAGGGTTCCACACCGGGCGATTGCAGTGGAAACGAAGCCCCGAAATCAGCTTCGGGAAGGTACCTCGAGCGACACGGCCGTTCTGAAACATCCGCCGACCCTGCCCGCAATCCCAGCCGACAAGCACGAGAAGCCCAGGGAGTGCGCGCCGTCTGCTTGTGTCGTCTTCGGATCACCCTTCGGCGCTCTCTTGCGCGCGCCCAGCTCATGACCCTCTCTGGCGCGCCACGCCCACTACCTCGAGGCAAAATGGAGCCAGGTCGTAATCGAAGCCGTAATGGAGTCGAAGGGGAGCCACTTCCCTTTGATCCCTTCCCACCTGGGGGGGGGGGGGAGCGCCCGGGGGATCGGGGGGTCCGGTGGGGGGGTCGCGGGGAGGGGTCCTGGGGCCCGGGGAGGATCTCGGGTCAGAATGCGGCCGCCCCTCTTCCCTTTTCGGGCCCCCTTCGAGCAACTGTGGCCCTCCTTCGGCAGATCAGGTCCAAGATGCTCCAAGAGGGGCCTAAGAGGGCCCAGAGTCGCCGAAGGGATGCTCTAGGACGCCCTAGATGGCCTCCAGACGGCCCAAGGCGCCTCCAAGACGCTCCAAGAGGCCTCCAAGAGCACTCCCAAGAGGCCCCAGGCAAAATGTATTGGTGGATTTTGACAAAGCTTAGCGTTTCTGCCTTTTCGGCTTCCCGACGCTTCAAAACGGCCCAAGAGGCCCCAAATCCGCCGGCCCCCTTGTGGGGCCACCAGGCTGTAGGACCGTGATTCGCAGTTTCCTGTACCAGTCGTAGGTTGTAGTTTCCAGTGTTACAGTTCTGCTTCTTGCTGGTTACTGTAACTAGTTGATGATTGACCGCGCGAGGGGGGGGAGGCCCAAACAAGACTTTCCAGCGTCCCCTCGGCGCGTTGTTTGAATTACTGGGGGTGCTCGAAATCGACACCCCTCACGCAGATCCGCGGGGTCAGGGTCCAAAAACACATGGGATTTGCCACATTTCTGAAAGTCGGTGCCACCCCTCACGCAGATCCGCGGGGTCAGGGTCCAAAAACACAGGGATTTGCCACATTTCTGAAATTCGGTGCCACCCCTCACGCAGATCCGCGGGGTCAGGGTCCAAAAACACAGGGATTTGCCACATTTCTGAAATTCGGTGCCACCCCTCACGCAGATCCGCGGGGTCAGGGTCCAAAAACACATGGGATTTGCCACATTTCTGAAATTCGGTGCCACCCCTCACGCAGATCCGCGGGGTCAGGGTCCAAAAACACAGGGGATTTGCCACATTTCTGAAATTCGGTGCCACCCCTCACGCAGATCCGCGGGGTCAGGGTCCAAAAACACATGGGATTTGCTACATTTCTGAAATTCGGTGCCACCCCTCACGCAGATCCGCGGGGTCAGGGTCCAAAAACACAGGGATTTGCCACATTTCTGAAATTCGGTGCCACCCCTCACGCAGATCCGCGGGGTCAGGGTCCAAAAACACAGGGGATTTGCCACATTTCTGAAATTCGGTGCCACCCCTCACGCACATCCATTCGCTGCCACCCCTCACGCACATCCATCGCAAGTGGTAACCCAAACTGCGAGTACTCCCTCGGCCCTTTAATCCCAAGGTGTGGTAACCAAGCTCGTAAACCATACACGTCTTACCAATCGCCCTGTGTGGTAACCCCTCTTGTGATCAGTTGGTTTTGCCGATTGCGAATCGGCCTCGCATGAAGTTCCGATACTGCTGCACGACAGCGCCAAAGCCTCATGACTTAGCTCTTCCATGGCCCATTCTCCGAGAGAGGGGGCCGGCGGCAGGGGGCGAAGCCCTTACGGATCGCCCAAAGACGGCTTACGAGGCCGTCAAGAGGGCGCCCAGATGGCCCAAGAGGCCCCAAGACGGCCCAAGAGGCCTCCAAGACGACCCCAATAACGACGCCAAAAAGGCCCGTGCCCCTAGAGACTACCAGGAGGCTCCAGGAATCTCCCGAGGCCTCGAAGAGACCCCGAAAGCCTACAAGATACACCCTGGAAGCCCCAAGACGCTCCCAAGAGTCCCAAGAGGCTCCCAAGTGGTCTCCAAACTGCCTCCAGAGGCCCCCGACAGCCCTCCGAAGAGATCCCAAGAAGCACCCATGAGGATTCTGACGCACTACCCAGGAACGGTGGCGGGATGGGCCGTAGGCCACTAGATCCGCCGCCCCCTGCTTGCAGGGGTGCACGGCGTGCTGGATGATTCAGGTTTTGGTTTTGGTTCTTTTTCTAAAAGAACTCCCCAGTGGGCTTCGGCCCGTCCCGCCGGCCACCCGTAAATTTCCCAAAATCCATCTGTCAATGCCCAAAAACGGCCGTTTCGCTCGGAACATCCTCAAAAAATCGCGAAGATGGCCCAAGATGGCCTCCAAGTCCGCCCGAGATGGTCCAAAACGGCCTCCAAAACTGCCCAAGAGAGTCCAAGACGGCCCAAGACGGCCCAAGAGGCCCCCCAGAGGCCTCCCAGACGGCCCAAGAGGCCTCCAAGAGGTCCTCCAGGAGAGTCCGAAGAGGCCAAAATCATTGATTTTCCATTGGTTTTTGAAGGATTTTGGCATTTGCGCCTTTTCGGCTCTCCGACGGCTCAAGACGGCCCAAGAAGCCCCCAAGATCGCCCAAGAGGCCCCCAAGAGAGCCCCATGATGGCCCAAGTGGCCTCCAAGATGGCCCCTAGAGGGCCCCAAGAGGGCCCAAGAGGCCTCCAACACGCCCAAGATGGCCTCCAAGACGCCCAAGATGGCCTCCAAGACGGCCCTGGAGCATTCCAAGCGGGCCCCAAGTCGGCCCATAGAGGCCCCCCAAACGGCTTCCGACGGCTTCAGACGTGCCAGGAACCCACCAAGATGGCCGAAGTTGGCTCGAAGCTGGCCCGAGACGGCCCAAAAAGCCCCAAAGATCGCCCAAAGCTTGCCCAAGAGGCCTCCAAGACGGCCAAGATGACCTTCAAGATGCCCACGTGTTCCCCGAAGGCTTTCCAAACCGATTCGGGGAACACGTGGTCCGATAGCTTGGCAGGTCTGGCCTCAACGTTCGGCCACATAGGCGCTTCCAAAAAGGCAGGGGGCGGCGGTGATTCGCCGTAGGCGTCTTCGATCTGCCGCCCCCTTTTGATTTATCCAAAGGGTGCCTGGCGTGCAGGACGATATGACTTTTGATTTTGGTTCTTTGTCCAAAAGAACTCCCCCTGGGGCTTCGGCCCGTCCCGCCGGCCACCCGGAAGACCTGGTTGCCAACGGTTTTCCTGCCCCAGACGGCCCCAAGATGGCCTCAAAGACTGCCAAGATGGCCTCCAAGACGGCTCAGATGGCCACAAGATACCTCCAAGACGGCCCAAGATGTACCCTGGACGGCCTAAGATAGCCTGAAGATGGCCCAAGACGGCCCACAAGGCCCCCAAGAGGCCTCCAAGACGGCCCAAGAGGCCTCCAAGAGGTCCTCCAGGAAAGCCCGCAGAGGTCAACCTCATTGATTTTCTGCTGGTTTTGAATGATTTTGGCATCTGCGCCTTTTCGGTTTTCGGACGGGCCCAGACCGCCCCAAGAGACCCCCAAGATCGCCCCAGGATCGCCCAAGAGGCCTCCAAGATGGCCCCATGACGGCCCAAGAGGCCCCCAAGACGGCCAAGAGGGCCCGAAGACGGCCCAAGAGGCCTCCAATACGCCCAAGATGGCCCCCAAGACGGCCCAGATGGCCTCCAAGATGCCTCCAAGACGGCCAAGATGATAGCCTCCAAGACGGCTACGATGGCCCCAAGATGCCTCCAAGACGGCCCAAGATGCACCCAAGACGGACTTAGATGGGCCCAAAAGGCTCCCAAGAGGCCTCCAAGATGGCCCAAGAGGCCTCCAAGAGGTCCTCCAGGAAGGCCCGCAGAGGTCAAACTATTTTTTTTGGTGTTTGAATGATTTTGGCATTTGCGCCTTTTCGGCTTTCGGACGGCCCAAGAGGGCCCAAGAGGCCCCCAAGGTCGCCCGAAGATCGCCCAAGAGGCTTCCAAGATGGCCCCATGACGGCCCAAGAGGGCCCCAAGACGGCCCCAAGACGGCCCAAGGGGCCTCCAAGACGCCCTCGATGGCCTCGAAGACGGCCAGGATGGCCCAAGATGGCCTCCAGAATGTCTCAAACACGGCCAAGATGGTCTCCAAGACGGATACGATGGCCCCAAGATGCCTCCAAGACGGCCCAATATGCACCCAAAACTGCCTTAGATGGCTTCAAGATGGCCCAAGACGGCCGAATAGGCCCCCAAGAGGCCTCCAAGACGGCCCAAGAGGCCTCCAAGAGGTCCTTCAGGATGGTCCGACGAGACCAAATCCTTCTATGGAAAATCCATAGGTTTTAGAAGGGTTTGGGGATTTGCGCCTGTTCGGCATTCCGACGGTCCAAGACGGCCCAAGAGGCTCCCAAGATCGCCCCAAGATCGCCCACGAGGCCTCCCAGATGGCCACATGACGGCCCATGACGCTCCCAAGACCGCCCCAAGAGGGCCCGAAGACGGCCCAAGAGGCCTACAAGACGCCCAAGATGGCCTCCAAGACGGACCCGAGGCCCCCAAGACGGCCCCCGACGGCGTCAGACGGGCCAGGAACGTCATAAGGCGGCCAAAGAAGCCCCCGAGAAGTCCCAAAAGGATCCCAAGAGGCCCTCAAGAGGCCCCACGAGAGCCCAAGATAGCCCCAACATGGTCTCCAAGACTGTCCCAAGATGGTACAATCGAGCCCAAGAGTGCCTCAAGAGGCTCCAAAGCGACAAACCCCTTCTCCTTCTTCCTCCTTCTCCTCGTCCTCCCCTTCCTCCCCCCCGCATTCCCCGAAACCTTTCCAAACCGACTCGCGGAACACATGGTCCGATAGCTTGGCCAAGCTCTAGCCCAGCTGTCGAACACATAGGCGCTTCCACAAAAGGCAGGGGGCGGCGGTGATTCGCCGTAGGCGTCTTCGATCCGCCGCCCCCTGTTGCTTGCAAGAGGGGTGAGTGGCGTGCCAAATCCTGTCGTTTTTGGTTTTGGTTCTTTTCCCCAAGACCTCCCCTGGGGCTTCGGCCCGTCCCGCCGGCCACCCGGAAAATGCAAATGTCCAATCCGGAAAAACATCCTCCAAGACAGCTCAAGATGGCCTCCAACATGGCCACGTTGGCCCAAGATGGCCTCCAAGAAGGTCCAAGATGGCCTCCAAGTCCCCAAGATGGTCCAAGATGGCCTCAAAGACGGCCCAAGAGAGTCCAAGACGGCCCAAGACGACCCAGGAGACCCCCCAGAGGCCTCCAAGACTGCCCAAGAGGCCTCAAAGAGGTCCTCAAGGAGGGACCGTAGACGCCGAAATCATTGATTTTCCTGGGTGTTTGAAGGATTTGGGCAGTTGCTTCTTTTCGGCCTTCCGACGGCTCAAGACGGCCCAAGAGGCCCCAAAAATCGCTCCAAGATCGCCCACGAGGCCTCAAAGATGGCCCCAGAACTGCCCAAGAGGCCCCCAAGATGGCCCAGGAGGCCTTTAAGACGCCCAAGATGGCCTCCAAGACGGCCCCGAAGCGCCCCAAGAAGGCCCCAAGCCGGTTCAGAGAGATCCCCAAGACGGCTCCCGACGGCGTGAGACGGGCCATGAAGTCACCAAGATGGCCGAAAATGGTTCGAAGCTGGCCCAAGACGGCCCAAGAGGCATCCAAGAGGGCCTCCAGGAAGGCCAGAAAAGGTACAAAAATAATGCTCCTGAGGTGTTTGAAGGATGTTGACATGTTCTTCTTTTCGACCTTCCGACGGCCCGAGTCGGCCCAAGAGCCTCCAAAGATCGTCCAAAGATCGACCAAGAGGCCTCCAAGATGGCCCCAGAACTGCCGTTGAGGCCCCCAAGACGGCCTCAAGAGGCCCCCAAGACGGCCCAGAAGGCATTTAAGACGCCCAAGATGGCCTCCAAAACGGCCCCGAAGCGCCCCAAGAAGGCCCCAAGCCGGTTCAGAGAGATCCCCAAGACGGCTCCCGACGGCGTGAGACGGGCCATGAAGCCACCAAGATGGCCGAAAATGGTTCGAAGCTGGCCCAAGACGGCCCGAGAGGCATCCAAGAGGGCCTCCAGGAAGGCCAGAAAAGGCACAAAAATAATGCTCCTGAGGTGTTTGAAGGATGTTGACATGTTCTTCTTTTCGACCTTCCGACGGCCCGAGTCGGCCCAAGAGCCTCCAAAGATCGTCCAAAGATCGACCAAGAGGCCTCCAAGATGGCCCCAGAACTGCCGTTGAGGCCCCCAAGACGGCCTCAAGAGGCCCCCCAAGACGGCCCAGGAGGCCTTTAAGACGCCCAAGATGGCCTCCAAAACGGCCCCGAAGCGCCCCAAGAAGGCCCCAAGCCGGTTCAGAGAGATCCCCAAGACGGCTCCCGACGGCGTGAGACGGGCCATGAAGCCACCAAGATGGCCGAAGTTGGTTCGAAGCTGGCCCAAGACGGCCCAAGAGGCATCCAAGAGGGCCTCCAAATAGGCTAGAAAAGGTACAAAAATAATGCTCCTGAGGTGTTTGAAGGATGTTGACATGTTCTTCTTTTCGACCTTCCGACGGCCCGAGTCGGCCCAAGAGCCTCCAAAGATCGACCAAGAGACCTCCAAGATGGCCCCAGAACTGCCCAAGAGGCCCCAAAGACGGCCTCAAGAGGCCCCCAAGACGGCCCAGGAGGCCTTTAAGACGCCCAAGATGACCTCCAAGACGGCCCTGGAGCATTCCAAGAGGGCCCCAAGTCGGCCCAGAGAGGCCCCCAAGACGGCTCCCGACGGCGTCAGGCGGGCCAGGAGCCGACCAAGAAGGCCGAATATGGCCCTAAGATAGCCCAAGACGGGCCAAGAGGTCTCCAAGAGGGCCTCCATGAAGGCCCGAAAAGGCCAAAATTGTAGATTTCCACGAATTTTGAAGGATTGTGGCATTTGCATTTTTTCCGGCCTTCCGACGGCCCGAGACGGCCCAAGTGCCCCCAAAGATCGCCCAAGAGGCCCAAAACGGTCCCAAAAGGCCCCCAAGACGGCCCAAGAGGCCTCCAAGACGCTCAAGATGGCCTCCAAGACGGCCCAAGAGCTCTCCAAGACGTCCTCCAAGAAGGCCCGAAAGAGTTAGAATGGCCTCCAGATGGCCAAGATGACCTTCAAGATGCCCACGTGTTCCCCAGAGGCTTTCCAAACCGATTCGGGGAACACATGGTCTGATAGCTTGGCAGGTCTGGCCTCAACCTTCGGCCACATAGGCGCTTCCAAAAAGGCAGGGGGCGGCGGTGATTCGCCGCAGTCGTCTTCGATAATCCAAGAGGGGCCTGAAATCGCCTGAGCGCCCCTGGGGCTTCGGTCCGTCCCGCCGGCCACCCGGAAAGGACCGCAAGATGTATGTGTCCATGCTTTTCCCGTTCCAAGATGACCCAAGATGGCTTCTAAGACGGCTCAGATGGCCCGAGATATCCTCCAAGTTCGCCCAAGATGGTCAGTTATGGCCTCCAAGACGGCCCAGAAGGTACTCAAGACGGCCTAAGATAACTTCAAGACGGCCCAAGACGGCCCAAGAGGCTCCCAAGAAGAGGCCTCCAAGGCTGCCCAAGAGGCCTCCAAGAGGCCCTCCAGGACGGCCCGTAGACGCCAAAATCATTGATTTTCCGGCGGTGTTTGAAGGATTGTGGCATTTGCTTCTCCTCGGCCTTCCGACGACCCGAGTCGGCCCAAGAGCCCCCAAAGATCGTCCAAAGATCGACCAAGAGGCCTCCAAGATGACCCCAGAACGGCCCAAGAGGCCCCCAAGACGGCCTCAAGAGGCCCACAAGAGGCATCCAAGACGCTCAAGATGGCCTCCGCATCCAAGACGCTCCAGTAGCCTCCAAGACGGCCCTGGAGCACCCCAAGAAGGCCCCAAGCCGGTTCAGAGAGATCCCCAGAACGGCTTCCCACGACGTCAGACGGGCCAGGAGGCCACCACGGCGAAAGATGGCTAAGGTGGCCCAAGACAGCCCAAGAGGCCCCCAAGAGGTGTCCAAGACGGGCCAAGAGGTCTCCGAGAGGGCCTCCGGGAAAGCCTGCAGAGGCCAAACTGTGTGATTTTCTGTGGGTGTTTGAAGGATTTGGGCATATGCTCCAGTTCGGCCTTCCGACGACCCGAGTCGGCCCAAGAGCCCCCAATCGCCCCAAGATCGCCCCGAACACGCCCGAGACGGCCCAAGACGGCCCCAAGGGGGCCACAAGACGGACTAAGAGGCCTCGAAGACGCCCAAGATAGCCTCCAAGACGGCCCTGGAGCACCCTAAGAGGACCCCAAGTCGGCCGAGAGAGGCGCCCAAGACGGCTGCTGACGGCGTCACACGAGCCACGGATGCCCTAAGACGGCCAAAGAGGCATCCGAGACGCCTTCAAAGGCCCGCAAGAAGCCTTAGGAAGCCCCCGAGATGCCTCCAAGATGCCCCCAGGAAGCTCCCAGGAGGCCCCAAGAGTGCACCCAGAGGCTCCCGAGACACCTCATCCTCCTCCTTCTCCTCCTCCTTGCCTCCTTGCCTCCTTGAGTCCTTGCCTCCTCCTCCTCCTGCTACTACTACTACTACTACTACTACTACTACTATTACTACTACTACTACTACTACTACATTTGCTACAACTACTACTACTACTGCTACTACTACTACTACTACTACTACTACTACAACAACTACTACTACTACTACTACTACTACTTTGCTACAACTACTACTACTACTACTACTACTAGAACAGCAAACTACTACAACTAATACAGGGCTAACTACGACTACTACGACTACTACGACTACTATGACTACTACGACTACGACTACGACTACGACTACGACTACGACTACGACTACGACTACGCTACGACTACGACTACGACTACGACTACGACTACGACTACGACTACGACTACGACTACGACTACGACTACGACTACGACTACGACAACGACTACGACAACGACTACGACTACGACTACGACTACGACTACGACTACGACTACGACTACGACTACGACTACGACTACGACTACGACTACGACTACGACTACGACTACGACTACGACTACGACTACGACTACGACTATGACTACGACTACGACTACGACTACGACTACGACTACGACTACGACTACGACTACTACTACTACTACT